>LR750311.1:572112-630898 GCA_902729485.2 Mus minutoides | reverse complement strand
GCTATCTCCGCACTAAAGCCAAGGCTGTGTTCCGTTCCCAAGGCTGTTTGATGGACAAATAGCCAAGACACTCCCAATCACCCTCCTCCAAGTTGGAAACCAGCATAGAAGAAGAGACTGTGTCATCTCAGCACTTAGATGGCTGAAGCAAGATCAGGAATTTTGAGCTATTCTAGACTATCTAAAAAAAAAAAAAAAAAAAACAGTAAGCCGGGCGTGGTGGTGCACACCTTTAATCCCAGCACTTGGGAGGCAGAGGCAGGCAGATTTCTGAGTTCGAGGCCAGCCTAGTCTACAGAGTGAGTTCTAGGACAGCCAGGGCTACACAGAGAAACGTTGCCTCGAAAAACCAATATATATTTATATTTATATTTATATTTATATTTATATTTATATTTATATTTATATGTGTAAACAAAACAATAACGAGCTGGATGTGGTGGCACATACAGTTAAACCCAGTAATTGGGAGGCAGAGGCAGATGATCTCTTTGAGTTTGAGACCAGCATGGTCTACAGAGTGAGTTCTAGGACAGCCAGGGCTGCACAGAGAAATCCTGTCTCACAAAACCAAAATAAATAAATACTACAAAAATAATAATAAATAACAAATCCCTGCCTTGGGAGCGTATGGTGTCTATGACATTGGGAAATAGGCTTATGACCCAAATTCTTTTTTTTTTTTTTTTTTTTTTTGGTTTTTCGAGACGGTTTCTCTGTGTAGTCTTGACTGTCCTGGCACTCACTTTGTAGACCAGGCTGGCCTCGAACTCAGAAATCTGCCTGCCTCTGCCTCCCGAGTGCTGGGATTAAAGGCGTGTGCCACCACACCAGGCTAATGACCCAAATTCTTACAGATTAGACTAGAGTGGCTAGCTTGAATCCTAGCAATCCACCTACCTTCACCTCCTTGTTACTGGGGTTATAAGTACCTGCCATTGTCCATTGTGCCCAATTCCTTTTTTTTTTTAAGATTTATTTATTTATGAGTACACTGTAGCTGTCTTCAGACACACCAGAAGAGGGCATCAGATCCCAGTTACAGATGGTTGTGAGCCACCATGTGGTTGCTGGGAATTGAACTCAGGACCTCTGAAAGAGCAATTGGTGCTCTTAACCACTAAGCCACCTCTCCAGCCCTTGTGCCCAATTCTTTAATGGCACCAGGAATCCAATTTAGGTCCTCAAGCTTGCAACTGAGCCACCTAGCTCTCTAAAGTCTACTCTGAGGTCTATTTTTATGTACCGCATTTCTGTTTTGATGAACTTTTCTGTCAGAGATTCATGTTATGTCCTACTAAGATTCATCTCTAGGCTTGGTCTCTTCCCCTGTTTCTCACGGTTGTGATGAGGCAGCTCTAGCACATGTGTTTGTCATTTCATTGCTGGCTCTGTTGCCAGTGAAATGTGCCAGGGGCTCCTTTAGGTAGGGACCGCCTCTTGCTCACAGACAATAGGCCTTGTGGTGGTCCACACCTTTCACCCTTGTCCTCTGGAGACAGAGAGAGGCAAGTGGATCTCCAGGCCTGGCAGTGCTAGCTAATGAAACAGGGGTGTGGAGGGGGGGTGGGGGGGTAGGGAGCAGAGAGGAAGTGGGGGAGGGTACAGGAGGAGAGAGGGAAAGAGACAGCTTCAATGGACAGTATGAGGGGGCCGACAGAGAGAGGGAGAGAGAGAAAACACCACCCGTGAAATCTCTTACAGCTTTCCAGAAGGTGAGGAACCGGGCCATAACTCAAAGACAACTTTGGGTCCATAGGAGGAGAGTTGTTTGTTCAGAGCGGCAGAGGTAAGGAAGGACACTTATCTACAAGTCCCTTCTGCCTCCATAGAAAGTAAAGAGTGGTGTGCACCAGTCGTGGCCTGATTTCTGAGGGAAGGAAGAGGCAGCCAGACAGAGCCTCAACTTTTCCAACTTTTTTATTTACATAACAAACCAAATAGAGGAATGTTTCCACAGGTAAGGGAGGGAGAGGGGGACCCCCTGGGGTCAATGGGTGTCAGGATTCAGGGATTCAATGCTTCTTAGCGTCTTTCAGACAATTCTGTCTCTCCTGAAGACCTGTGATCCTGACATTCAGCCTTGTCTTCATCAGGCCTGGGGACTAGCTTCTAGCCTTATGGGATGTGAGAGGATATTGCCACATAGAGACATGTGACTTGTGGCTGCAGAACTGTCAGCTACAGTCCCACACAGCAGGAAGCATCACCTGTGTGTCCTAAGTCCAACAAGTGACACCAGTGACTGGGAGTCAGAACACTCCAGGTCCAAAGCCAGAAACCGTCTTGGGATATTTTAGCCCGTGTAGCAGCCAGTGTGTGTCACCTACCTGTGTGTGTAACTTGGTGTTCTTGGGGCTCCAAAACTGTTTGACAAAGTTAACTATCAGGACATCTATACGAAGTGAATCCACTAACGTCTCTTTCCCACTTATGCCCTCCCCCAACCTTCCATACATATATGTGTGTGTATCCTATATATAAATATACCTTATATAAACCTTATATATGTGTGTGTATATATTATATATATTACACACACACACCTTTGGAGTGCCTCCTACTGACCACACCCATCTTCTTAAAAAAAATTCATTCAAAAAATTTGTTACCAAAAATCCTGGGGCCTTTCATGCACCCCCTGACCTATATTTGTGATGATTCCTTCAAAAGATGGAGTTTGTTTGTTTGTTTGTTTGTTTGTTTGTTTGGGACAAGGTCTTACTACTTAACTCTGGTTGACTCAGAACTCACAGGTTGACCAGGAATTCACGGAGATCCACCTGTCTCTGCTGGGTGGGACTACAGGCCTGAATCGCCATAACCTTAAACAACTGTTTGATCTGTAGGATGCTCTCTAGTCTGCCTGCTAACTCAGTTCTCTCAGATTGCTCTTCAGCACCTTACATATGCCCTCAAATATAAATCAGGGTATTGCCCTCTGCTTCGGAGACACACACCTGGTTACTCAATAAGAGAGAAAAGGCTCCACCCTAGTTCTACTACACCCAGAGTCTCGAATTCAGTATCTGTTATCCCTTGAATCTCCTCTATCTCCCTTTCCTATGAAATAATTCCAATCTTTCCATCTATCTATCTAACTATCTATCTATCTATCTATCTATCTATCTATCTACCTATCTATCAATCTATCTAAATATCTATCATCTATTTATCATCTATCTATCATCTATCTATCTCTATCATCTAAGTATCTAACATTTATCTATATCTATCATCTATCTATCAATCATTTATCTATCTATCTTCTATCTATCATTTATCTGTATACCATCTATATATGGCTCTCTCTTTGTACACATACACACACATACACGCATATGCACATGGGCACTCTGTCACATACACACATGCACACACTCACACATGCAGCACACATGGCTATAAATGTTAGATCCCATGTCCCCAGACACCAGGCCACCCACCCCCTGCAGCTCTCATCTTTATTTGTCCTGTGAGATCACACTCCAAATCACTCAGGTAAACTTGGCCCTGGATGTCCTGTCCTTCAGCCTACACCTCTTCTCCTTTGGAAGATCTTTCTTTGGGCCCTTCCCCTGTAGCACGCTATACTGAAGCTGAGCACTGAGCCTGGATCTTGGCTGACTTCCTGTTTGATGTCACCCAACCCTGGTGTCTACAGGAATCAGACAAATAATAGTTTCTTCCATGACCTGGAGTTTGGGAATGGGTAAAGTCAGGGAGCAGCTGCCTACTCCGACCTGTCCATTGTGGAACATTCCAATAGTTAGACTTGGGCAGCTGACTATGGGCAAGCCTGGCCCAAGCAAATACTAATCTTTGTCCTTGAGATTTGCTCTTTTCAAAAGCAACTGATGACTGTGGTGGTTTGCATATGCTCGGCCCATAGAGACTGGCACTATTAGGAGGTATTGAATATGCTTGGTCCATAGAGACTGGCACTATTAGGAGGTGTTGCCTTTGCCTTGCTGGAGTAGGTGTGGCCTTGTTGGAGGAAGTGTGTCACTGTGGGGGTGGGCCTTGAGATCCTCTTCCTGACCACGTGGGAGCCAGTCTTCTCCCAGCAGCCTTCAAATGAAGATATAGATCTCTCAGCCCCTCCTACACTATGTCTGCCTGGATGCCGCCAGGTTCCCTCTTTGATGATAATGAACTGAACCTCTGAACCTGTAAGCCAGCCCCAATTAAATGTTGTTCTTATAAGAGTTGCTTTGGTCATGGTGTCTCTTCACAGCAATGGAAACCCTAACTAAGGCACTGACTAATTACAGTCTTTGTTCTTGAGATTTGTAGACTTAAAAAGCATCCATGACTGGATGTTTAGGACCAGGTCCTCCTCCCCCTGGCTGGGACATACTAAACCACCTGAGGTTCCAAGTTGCAACGGTAGCAAGTGCCCTGATCAGAGTGCTCACACCTCATCTGAGTCCACCTTTTCCGTCTGTGTGTCTGGCCTGTATTCCTTTACTGCTCCTAGTTGGGGTTTCAGTACTCAAGCCAAGCAGGACTTGGCATATACACATATGTATAGGTAGATATGTTTACTGTGTGATGTGTAAGTAGAGTCTGACAGTTAATATCAGTAGTTTAAGATAGCTTGCCTAGGGCTGGAGAGATGGCTCAGCGGTGAAGAGCACCAATTGCTCTTTCAGAGGTCCTGAGTTGAATTCCCAGCAACCACACAGTGGCTCACAACCATCTGTAGTGGGAGCTGATGCCCTCTTCTGGTATGACTGAAGACAGCAACGGCGAACTCATATAAATAAAACAAATAATAATAATAATAATAATAATAATAATAATAATAATAATAATAATATAGCTTGCGGGCTGGAGAGATGGCTCAGCAGTTAAGAGCACTGACTGCTCTTCCAAAGGACCTGAGTTCAATTCCCAGCAACCATATGGTGGCTCACAACCATCTGTAACGGGATCTGATGCCCTCTTCTGGTGTGTCTGAAGTCAGCTACAGTGTACTCATATAAATAAAATAAATCTTTAAAAAAAAAAAAAAGATTGCTTGCCTAAGTCAAAGAAACTGGGATGACTTGAAAAATTGCAGCCATAACACTGATGTGGTTTATCTATTTTTTGTTGTTGTTGTTGTTATTCATTAAATTCTGATGTTATGGGAAGTACAGACTTATGTTCCTGTCATAGTGCTTAGACCATGCCCTCTCCCACCCCATTTGCTTATTCCTCTTCAGTCAGAATTTGAATAACCATCCCTCTATCTTTTTCAGCATCTAGCTTTTCAAATACAGCCACCTTCCTTGCCTGACACTTTGATCCTGGGCTTAGCTGGCCTATGGTGTGGCAACGAACTGGGAATGTTATGGTACCACTAAGTCTGAATGTCCACTGGTCTTGGGAATTTCTCCCAGCAAGTCATCAGACTTCTGGTGGTCTTGGAAAAAACACCATGGGCACACCAATGAAACCTGTAATTGTTTTGTATTCTAATCTAACATTTCAGAACTTAGGCTATCTGGAAATTTTTCCCAATTGTGGCCCAAATGATTGTCACATTTCTTGAACCAGGCCACACTCAAGTTTTGCACACTCACTCTGCTTTCTCTAGTGTGTGTATTTGCCTGCCTACCTTCATGATAGGAGCCTGCACCCTGTCCCATAATCTGGATCATGACAGCTTTCTTGTTTTCCTCTCTCCAGGAAAGTGGATGTTTTACAAGAGGCTTGGTGAGGTGGATTTCCCTGAGGACTAGGGTGTTAGGGATCAGGTAAAATGTTTCGGGTAAAGCTCGTAGTTCTCGGTGTTGCAGGGTTCACGCACACATCTCCACGCAGTCCTGCTGAGGGTTACAGTTGAGGATAAGCTGGGCCACATCACAATCTGCTTGTAATACAGCCACTCCTGTTGTAGTAAAGAGGAGGGCGAGTGGCCGGGCGTGGTGGCGCACGCCTTTAATCCCAGCACTTGGGAGGCAGAGGCAGGCGGATTTCTGAGTTCGAGGCCAGCCTGGTCTACAAAGTGAGTTCCAGGACAGCCAGGGCTATACAGAGAAACCCTCCTGTCTCGAAAAACCAAAAAAAAAAAAAAAAAAAAAAAAGAATCAGAGATGCCCAGGCTTACACCAGGCCATGCTCCTCCCTGGGTGCAGTTACGCCTCTGGGCCACTGAGAGGCGGTAGAGCCCGCCCGCATCGTCCAGGACGTTTGACGTCTAGATGAGTTGTGTCGCCTCAGTGTGACGTTACAGTGGTGACGAGCGCGTGTCGTCACTCGAGCGCCCCAGCGGAAGCGTCGAGTGCGTGGACTCAGGGTCCTCCTCATCATGGTTCCCGGAGTGCCGCTCCCGCCGGAGATCCAGCTGGCGCAGCGCCTGGCGGGCAATGAACAGGTGACGCGGGACCGCGCGTTACGGAAGCTGCGGAAGTACATCGAGGCCAGGTCGCAGCGGGCGACAGGTACGCGGGCGGGAGGGCGGGCGAGCTCCGGTGCATGGGCCCCCAGGATCCGGCCTTCGTCTGCGGTTCTCCTGGCTTAGGCTGACCCGATCGGACTGCGCACTTTTCCTCCTGTAGCTTGCCGGTGCTCTTCCGCCGGACACGCCGTTGTCCCGTGTTCTTAAAGGTGTGTCCTCGACACCCTGTTCCCAGGATGTGCCTTTTGCTGAGCGGTTTCTATGCTTCTGGTCCTCAGTGAGCGACCCCCTTTCAGCAGCCTCAGCAGCCTCCGCCGCGTCTCTTGGATATCCCTCCGCAGATGCAAATTATAGATTCCCTGAGCAGTGGTTTGGCCGAGGTCACAGCTGTATGCTTTAGGAAGTGTCCCCAAGGCAGTTTTTCACGCTCTAGTCAGAGAACCCCAGCTTAGGGAATGCGTCTCGCCAAATGGTGATGATGTCCTTTGCTTTTGGATATCCCTCCGCGGATGCGAATTACAGATTTCCTGAGCAGTGGTTTGGCCCAGGTCACTGCTGTATGCTTTAGGAAGTGTCCCCAAGGCAGTTTTTCACGCGCTAGTCAGAGAACCCCAACTTGGGGGATGCGCCTCGCTAAATGGTGGTGATGTCTTTTGTTAGCCTGAATGAATATTCACCGTTTCCTCTCTGAAATGTCATAGAATAGCTACAGTTCCTTGGTCTGTCACTGGCTTAATTAATCACTGCATTAATAATGGGCCATCACCCGGTCCAGAAAGTGTTGAGGTTCTGAGTTTTAACCCTGTGGTACTGATACTTGTCTGCTGGTGCATGACGTTACTGGGGGGGGGGGGGTGGCTCCTCCGGGTACTGTTATGGCAGTTCTGTTGGAGAATGTTTTGAGGGAGGGTCTGGCTGTCCAAACATATTATTGTTGTTGTTGTTGTTTTTAAGTTTATTTATTTATCTATTTAATGTATACAAGTACACTGTAGCTGTACAGGTGGTTGTGAGCCTTCATGTTGTTTTTGGGAATTGATTTAGGACCTCTACTCACTCCAGTTGGCCCCACTCACTGAGGTTGGCCCAGCTCGCTCAGTCCCTGCTCTGTCTGGCCCAAAGATTTATTTATTATTATAAATAAGTACACTGAAGCTGTTTTCAGACACCCCAGAAGAGGGCATCAGATCTCATTATGGATGGTTGTGAACCACCTTGTGGTTGCTGGGATTTGAACTCAGGACCTTCGGAAGAGCAGTCAGTGCTCTTACCCGCTGAGCCATCTCACCAGCCCCCAATCATATTATTAAGAGTAATTCAGGCAATCATGTTTCCTTCCTGGCTCAGAAAGGTAGGTTCCAGGGCTCACTAGGTCTCACTATTGCTCTTGTGATGCAGGTGGTTTCACTCCAGATGAACTGCTAAAAGTATGGAAAGGACTGTTTTACTGCATGTGGATGCAGGACAAGCCCCTCCAGCAGGTGGGTACCCAAGAAGGTAGCTGAAGAACATTTACAGGAGTTGGTGGGGGACTTAGGGGCAGGGGTTTCATCTTCCACCCCATCCCTTAACATAGCCAGCACTGACTCCTGCTGTTTATAGAGAAAGTGATGTTTCCTGCATAGTAGGTCTTTTGCAAGCAAGGAGCCAAGGCTAACTGGCAGCTGGTCCTTTGAAGCGAGAGGCCATCAGAGCCACAGTGCTTCAGGGCCTGAGGGTGTGCTTCCTGTTTCCCTCACAGGAAGAACTAGGAAGGACCATTGCCCAGCTCCTCCATGCTTTTCACACGACGGAGGCACGTGAGTACCCTGCGGAAGTCAGGCCCGGCCCTGCTGACCCCAGAGTCACTGAGGTCCAGAGGGACTGATGCAGCAGCGTGCTCTCAAACCTCACGCAGGCTGCAGGGAGGCGGCTCTGCAGATGCTCGTGGCCTGGAACACAGCCCAGTGCCCAGCCAGCCTCCTCAGTTTACCAAACAGATGTGGCTAAAGCGTGAAAGGCAGTGGTATGGCATATGACAGCCGGTGTCATGATCACTGTGGTGTTTAGCTGATGACCATGATACCCTTTCTCTTAAGTACAGTGGTCCTCAATCCTCCTAATGCTGCTACCCTCTGAAACAGTTCCTCATGTCAGGATGCCCCACCCCCACCCCCACCCATTAAGTTATTTTCATCGCTACTTTGGGTTTTTTTGGTTTTTTGGTTTTGTTTTGTTTTGCTTTTTTTTGAGACAGGGTTTCTCTGTGTAGCCCTGGCTGTCCTGGAACTCACTCTGTAGACCAGGCTGGCCTTGAACTCAGAAATCTGCCTGCCTCTACCTCCCAAGTGCTGGGATTAAAGACTTGTGCCACCATGCCCGGCCTTTTTTGTTGTTTGTTTGTTTGTTTGTTTGTTTTGTCATCACTACTTTGTAACCGTAATTTTGCTACTGTTATGAACTATAATGTAAATATCTGTGTTTTCCAGTGGTCCTAGGTGACCCATGTGAAAGAGTCATTGGACCTCCAAAGGGAGTGGAGACTCACAGATTAAGAATCGCCGTCTTTGGGTGTTTTCTAGCTCCTATGTTTCCCATTCCTAAACCGTATCCTGCCTACCTGATGGAATCACTTAGGCAGCTTTTAAACATCCTAAGAGCCAGATCCTGCTTCAGGCCAGTCTAGCCCTGGGGCATAGCACATCTGAGGCCTCTTTGTGCTGCTTTGAGGGCAGTCCTGACAGGGAAGCCGGATGCTCGGGCCTGCTCCTGTCCTCGGCGATCTGGGCTTCAGTATATTAGACTGAAGCTGGCAAGTTGAGGGATACGTGCACACCTCAGTTTGGGAGACTCCCTCCTCCCACCCCTCTTTTTGAAGACAGGTTCTTACTGTGTCGCTCAAGCTGGTCTCGAACTTGGGATCTTCCTCCTTCAACTTCCCTTTGCACTGGCATCTCGGATGTGTATCGTGGCTTCAGGATCTCTCTTTAACTGTGTGTAGATCTGAGCTCCCTGCTCTCTAAGGACTGGCAGCTTTGCTGAGTCAAAGCTGAAGTGACCACTTGGTAATCTGGTGACCAGGCCACCAGGCCTGAGCCATACAAACAGCCCTTTGCTGGCGTAGATTTTTGTAGAGGAGTTGCCTTCCTTTTGTCCCAGTACCAAGGCTTCCCAGGGCTGGTTCCTCCTGCCTTACGGATGGCGCCTTCTCTGGTTGACTCTGAGTAGGTGGGTCCACCCTCAAGACTTGCTTTACTACCCTGAACACGGCCCCTCTGTTCACTCCAGGTACATTTTGAAGTGCCAAGGGTTTAGAGCTTCTCTATGAGATTTTGGGGGCACAGTTCAGACTCTGCATCCTATACCCGACTCATCTGTTCCTTGCAGGGTTAATGGATCTAGTTGGGCAAGTGCCAGGTCTCTCCCTACAGTTCTGCCTCAGGGACTCCTTGCTAAAGGTCTAGCTTGGGTGTCCAGAGGGCAAGCCAAGGCAGGGACAAAGAGGCCTAGGGAGGATATGTCCCCAGTAGTCACGCCTTTCCCAATACTCCCCCCCACCTCCTGTGGAGCCTGGAAACCCTCACCTCTGAGCCCTGTGAATGAATGAGGGAGTTCTGTGGGTTTGTGCTGTCCCTCCCACCCCCTCCCCATGACTCTGTTGTTGATGTACGTGTCTTCTCTTTCTCTGTCCTAGAGCACCAGTTCCTGAGGGCTTTTTGGCAGACCATGATCCGGGAGTGGATGGGCATTGACAGACTGCGCCTGGATAAGTTCTATATGGTGAGACAGTGTGACCCACAAGCCCTAGGGTGAAGGAGTTGGCCTGACCTGGTTTGCGATGTACTTGGATGCAGGGCTGTTAGAGCTCGGAGCACCCCCATTTTAAGGGCCAGTAAGAGTTCAAAGCAGGAGGTAAAGCCATTCTGACCACCTAGCCCTGGGCCTAGCACAAGGCAGAAAGAGGACTTCTGGCTGAGGACTTGGCCCTTGGTCTACAGTGTCTCCTGCTTTCTTTCTTCTCCTGTGTCATGCTCCTCTTGGCCAATGAATTACTTTACAAGGCCCATTTCCTTTTTTGAGAGATTTTTTTTTTTTCGAGGCAGGGTTTCTTCATATAGCACTGGCTGACCTGGAACTCACTCTGTAGACCAGGCTGGCCTCGAATTCAGAAATCCACCTGCCTCTGCCTCCCAAGTGCTGGGATTAAAGGCGTGTGCCACCACTGCTTGGCTGAATTTTTTTTTTTCCAAGTGTATTTTTTATAGGGGAAGTGAGGCCCAGCTGCAGCCTTGGCCTTGGCCTTGTAGTAACTCCGCCTCCTTCGGGAAGAGCCCAGTGCCTGCCCTGACCGTTCTGATCAGCTCTAGTCTGTAGTTTCTGCTCGCTCACGTGAGCCTGGCTTCCCATTGCTCAAGAAGCCAAGGGCAGAGCTTTGATCTCGCAGGCCCCAGTCATGCCCCTTGGAACAGGGACACAGGGAGGCTCTATGGGTTGGCTTGTCTTCTTACTAACGTGCGTTTCTTTTGTGTCCTAGCTCATGAGGATGGTCCTAAGTGAGTCACTGAAGGCTGTGAAAGTCCGTGGATGGGACGAGAGGTGGGTCCACCCTGAGAGTCTCCCAGGCAGCTGAGGGCAGGGACCTGCATCTTCTGGTTCATCCCAGGAATCCCGAGGTCCACTTGCAGTGCCTTGTTGTAGGCAGGTGGCCTTTGCATCACTTGGTACCACAATTGGTGCTGAATTAAGATAATTTTATGAAGTGAAATGGTTCAGGTGATACTGTCTCCTCCAACTGTGCTATCCCAGTTCTCTATAGTTGGCAGAATCGTGTGCGCTGGTCATAACACGTGTACTGCCAAAGGCCTCCTTGTTTTTTTTTTTTAAAGATTTATTTATCTATTTTATGTATATGAGTACACTGTAGCTGTCTTCAGATACACCAGAAAGGGCATCAGATCCCATTACGGATGGTTGTGAGCCACGGTGTGGTTGCTGGGAATTGAACTTAGGACCTTTGGAAGAGCAATCAGTGCTCTTAACCCCTGAGCCATCTCTCCAGCCCCCCAAAGGCCTCTGTTTTAGCAGGTGTATGGTGTGGGCAGTGCTGCCGGTGGCCATTGTTCATCCTGGCCCCCTGCTTTGGACCAGTGCTTAGGTAGGCTGGCATGTCCTCCAAGCAATGGTTGGCTGTGTTCCTATCTGACCTTGACTGGTGTGGCTGCAGCTTCCGCTCCCCTGGGGTTCTGCTTCTCCTGGCCTCAGGGACACCCAGGTAGAGCTAACCCCGCTGCTGCCTGCTCACCGGGCACAGCTTGGGCAGCGGCTTCCAGAGTCCTACACCACAAAGTAGGTTTCTCAATGTTTCATGTAATATTTTTTTGAAGTAATAAATATCTCAACTTTGTTTCTAACTCTAGGTACCATCAACCACTGCATTTTTTTTGTTTGTTTGTTTTTTGTTTTGTTTTTTTTGAGATGGTGTCTCTCTCCATAGCCCTGGTTGGCCTGTAACTCACTGTGTAGACCAGGCTGGCCTTGAGCTCACAGAGGTCTGCTTCTGCCTCCTGAGTGCTGGGATTAACGGTGTGCACCACCATGCCTGTTGCCCGGAGGAGTAAGATTGACCCCAACAGTAGTTGATTTGGAAATCCCACAGAGCAGTGCAGGGCAGGCGTGTCTACATGGTGCATCCACATGGCACCCACCCCACAGGGATTTTTTTTTCTTTTTCTTTTGTTTGCCCTGGTGATGGCAGCAAGAGGAGAAAGGCCTAGACAGAAACTTTACATGTGATTGCAAGTTGTCAGCAGGGCTGACAGAGAGCTGGCCTCGGGGTACTAGGCAAGATCAGACATCCACTGTGAAAGCTACACACACGTACGCACGCACACCATCCCCACCTCCACTCAGAGAATAAACGCATGCTGGGCTGTGGTGGTCTGAGCTTTCCTGCTTCAGGGCTCTCTTGCCTGTGGGGTTTTTTTTTTTTTTTTTTTTTAAGATTTATTTTATTTATTATATGTAAGTACACTGTAGCTGTCCTCAGACACTCCAGAAGAGGGCGCCAGATCTCGTTATGGATGGTTGTGAGCCACCATGTGGATGCTGGGATTTGAACTTATCACCTTCGGAAGAGCAGTCGGGTGCTCTTACCCACTGAGCCATCTCACCAGCCCCTTGCCTGTGGTTTTGAGCAACTTCTTTTTTAATCGCTGTTGGGGACTTTGAGGCCTGTGTCTCTTAGTCATTTCAGGGCTCCACTGTAGGTTGCTAGTGACTTACACAGAATTTATAGTGACATTTTTAATTTGGTTAGTGTTCTTTGATTTACTGTTGCAACTTTCTAGTGGTAACAGTGCTGAAGGGCCCTTATCCCTCCCTGGCCTTGGAAGACAAAATATTCAGTGTGTGTGTCTGATGTGGTACAGCCTGGCTCAGGCGCTCCCAGTGTTTGCCACATGCAGTAGCGTCATCTGGAGCTCACCTAACTCTGGTCTCTCGCTGGGTTTTATGCCTCATCTTGCCGTTGGCTTCCTTCCCCCCTGAGCCTGGTAAAGTATCACTTTTCCTTTCTGGGGTTGGTGACCGTTTGCTGGAGCCATCCAGGAGTTCCTTAGGCAGCACATGCCACAGATCCAGGTGGCACTGAGACTACACTGTCACCTGATTAGGAGTCTCATGTGCACCGAGTTCTGAGGGCTTCTTGTCCTCTGCTACTAGGTCCAGGGCTCTTGAGACAGTGTAACGTGTGTGCCTGGGAGGGCCACCACTGCTTAGCTTCCTCATGCTGCCAACCAGCATACGGCAGGGCCTGGGGAGCCAGTCGGGGGCCTGTGGCCCCAGCCCTTGTTGGTATACCTTCCTTTTTGCCTCTGGTCTGTCCTGATCTGATACCTTGTCGAAGTAGTGAGGATTGGCCAGCAGAGCACCTCAGTGGCCATATTTCCACTTGTGTCTTAAAGATACAAAAGGCCTATGAGTGTTCTGGTATCTTAAGTGGTATATTTGTGGCCAAGAGCCAGACTCCAGTGTCACATGTCATAGACCTGAGCCAGCAGGACTCCCTTGTGCTGCTCAGACCCAGAGCTACCTGGGTCTCTGCATATGGGTACGAAAGGTCAGGTGTGTTCCTGGATGACCGTACCTGCCTGCACGTGGGTGTTCCTGCCAGAACCTATGTGGAGAGCGCGGGGCACTGCAGACCTGCGACCCCGTGGCAGCCACACTCTTCTTTCTTTATCTCTCTTCAGACAGATTGAGCAGCTGCTGGAGCTGCTAACCACCGAGATTCTGAACCCTGACAGCCAGGCCCCCAGTGGGGTGAAGAGCCACTTCCTAGAGATCTTTCTGGAGGAGCTGGCTAAAGTGGGCGCTGCAGAGGTGAGGCGGGCTTGGGTGAGGGCTGTGGCGTATGGTGCATGTGTCCAGCATTTGAACACACTTCCCATCTCTTGGTTTCCCCACAGCTCACCGCAGACCAGAATCTGCAGTTCATCGACCCCTTCTGCCAGATAGCAGCCCACACTAAGGAGTAAGTGGTGGGCAGCTCCCCGTCCCCTCAGGCTGCAATGGCTGTTGGCCTTCCATGCTGTGAGGGTAGTGTGGTATACTAATGGGTTATCTGGCCTCTGCTTCACCCTCAGTTCCATGGTTTTGCATAAGATCATTCAGAGCATCTTTCAGACGATTGTGGAACAGGCTCCCTTGGCCATAGAAGACCTCATGAATGAACTGGACACACAGGGTGGAGAGGGTGAAGCATCAGATGGTGATGATGGTGAAGCGTCAGACGGTGATGATGGTGATGATGGTGATGTGTCAGACGGTGATGATGGTGATGTGTCAGACGATGATGATGGTGAAGCATCCGATGGTGATGATGGTGACGATGATGGTGACAGTAACAAGTCCTCAGAGGATGAGCAGGATCTGCAAGACACACCACCCAAGAAGCTGCCTGCAGGTGAGGGCCCCTGTCCTGTCCTATCCTAGGCTGGATGGTTGCAGCTGTCTCCTGGCTGTTCTCTGGAGAGCACCGTATTGCATGGCATGAAGAACATTTGGTTTACTCTCCTAAGTCTGTCTCAGCACTCGGCTCCCGGCTCCCGGCTCCCGGCTCCCGGCTCAGTTCCTAGAATGCTTCCTACCTAAGGCTCTAGTGCTCCCTGGGCCCTGTGTGGTACCCTGACTCCCTGTTCACAGAGGATTGTGCATTCTGGTTTGCTTGTGTTTTGGGTGGTGTTGGGGACTGAACTCTGCCCGTAAGCACTAGGAACTGCTCTAACCTTGCATCACACCCAAGTCCTTCCCTGCTCCTTCCCCTGGACCCTCTGCTTCCATCAGTCATCTTTCCTCTGTGCCCCTCAGCCCTGCCCTGCCCTGCCCTGCCCCTGCCCGCCAGACTGCCGGTGTCTGACCACAGTGCAGTGAGGGACAAATGAGTGTGCTGCCCGCTCTCCCTGTAAATGGCCCCTCACGGGCTCTGGGTTTGGACCAGGCTTCTGGTTGCAGTGACCCTAGCTTGGCTTTCTTTGTCTTGATGCTGTGGTCATGGAGTCTCAGTGAGGGTCCTCTTTCAGCTTTGATGCCATCTTTGGTGGCCCCCTTCTTGTGGGTCAGCAGGCACACTGCCTGGCATCCTGTGTGTCTTGCCTGTCTTTCTCTTAACTTCTCTTTCTTGGTAGCCCAGGCATCCTAAGAGTTTCTCAGAGGAGACCCCTTGATGCCTGCTCGTGGCTCATCAGCCACTCTGCACAGTAAACCATCCTGCAGCCGTTGTCCTTGCCAAAGTGGCCCACAGCACTGTTGTCTCCATAAGCCCTTCACTTAAGGCTATGCTGAGTGGGCTGTGGGGGCACACACCTATAACCGTAGCACTTGGGAGGCTGAGGTTCAGGGCTATTCTGGGCTATGAAGGGAGAACCAGACCACTGGAGCTAACATAACAAGGCCCTGTTTCAACTCTGCTTCACCCCAGGAAGGCACTGCTGGCGCAGTTCTGAGCACATGCTCAGCTCAGTGTTCCGAGCTAAGCCAAGCATTGCTCCCTGGCCTAACGCTGCTAGGATACCTGAAATCTGCCTTTGCTGCCCAAGGTGCCTACTGACCTACACCCTTCTCCTGGGATGCCTTTCCTCGTCTCTCCATTCCCCATGAGACCAGCTGCTTGTCCCCTCCCCAGCCTGTGTCGGGGCATGACCAAGAGGGTCCTCAATGGCTTGGTGTTGGTATTGGGGCGCCCCTACACTAGGCATGGTACCTTGAGTTCAGGTTCCATATTTGTTTTTAGGCACCGTACATAGGGCTGGCCCTCAGGCAGAGAAGGAGCAGGCGTGGGATGACGAGGAGAACACTGGCCCCGTCCTCCAGGTAGGCATCCATGTCTGGGGCCACACTGTTAGCCTTTACCCTCCAGCCCCACTGCCAGGGGGAAGGACAGCCACGGGGATGTGCAGACATCTCCCCTGGAGGCTGGCTTTCGGAGAAGGATGGGTAACAGGCCACTGGGCAACTCCTGGTCGCTGCTGAGAGATTGATGCCAGGGCTAAGCCAGCCCCGCTGCCCTCCTATGGCATTCCTTATGCTTTAAGCAGGTGGCCTGCACCCCTAGGTCTGGCTCTCTTGTTGGGGTGCTGGTCTTGAACAGGTAGCACAGACTTAGTGATCTGCATTTGGGTCATAGTTCTGAGTCAGGCAGATCGGAGAGGTCAGCAGGTGTCAGTAAGGCTCCAATGCTGACAGCCCGTCACATGAGTAGGTTTGGGTATTTTGGGTTACATAGGATGTGTTGATCTCTTTTCATTTGGTTTCTTCCTACCTGACTGCTCTGGCTAGTTGAGAGTTAAAGTCAGAGGGACTTTAATCCCTGCACTCTAGAAGTGAGCTCTATGCCAGCCACACAGTAAGTCCCTACTGCAAAAAGAAATGAAGTGAAGTTGGAGACCAGGCTGCCTTCCAAAGTCTGATGCTTCCTCTGGGCAGGGGTGGTGCCTGCTGGGCTGTAGGCTCTGTCTGCAGGCTGCTGGCAGATGCTGAGCGAGATGAGTGTTCCTGTAGCCGAGCAGAGAATGCCTCTGAGGGCCATGTGTCTCCTCAGCCCGGGGAGGTGGGGTTTTGTGTTCGGTCATGTGGACAAGGACTGAATCTTGTATTTCTCACATCTTTTTGAAACAGTTTGACTACGAGGCACTTGCTAACAGACTGTTCAAGCTCGCCAGTAGACAGAGCACCCCTTCTCAGAACAGGAAGCGCCTTTACAAAGTGATCCAAAAGTGAGTCGGGAGGCCTGCCTTGCCTTACCTCGCCCCTGCTGCTTCCCACCTCGCCCCTGCTGCCTCCCTCACGGCAGTCACTGCCTCTCGTGTGTGTTGTCCTGTGAGGTGGTCTGAGCAAGGGGAAGTCAGGAGCTGACTAGTCCCCATGAGGACTAGACTAGCTGAGTGCTGATGTTGTCTGTGCTCTCTTTCAGGCTGCGGGAGCTGGCTGGAGGTGAGGACCTGGTGGGCACTGAGGTGGTCCCCCCAATACACACCTGTGCATTTGCATGCATGCTCGCACTCGAGATGTCTGCAGCGGTCTGTGTCTCGGTGGGGAAGGGTTAGGCTCAAAGGCTCCACAGCACTTACTGTTCCTCTGTGCGTACTGAGGGGTGCTTCGTGCAGGCCGTGAACTCGTGTCCAGTATTTGGAGATGAAGCTCACGCTGGAGTGTTCGCCTGTTGTGCATGTGATGGGTTTTACCAGTGCCCACAAGTCCCCACTGCGCGTGTGTAGCTTCATGCGCTCCCAGCATAAGCCTGTACTGCCTGCTGGACTAGCAGTGGCGTGGCACATGTGCCTTAGGTGGCCTCCATATTTCCCTGGTCCTGAGCTGGGTCTGTGGGGACCGTGACACGGATCTCAGCATCTTGGTCATTGCTGAACACGTGGAGTCTGGTATGTGAGCAGGCCTGGCAGACTGGAGTTGATCCATTCCCTCAGCACCCTGACTGCCATCCTGGTTCTCAGGCACGTTCCCTGAGGATGATGTCCCTGAAAAAGCCTACAAGAAGATGCTGGAAGGGAGGCGGGAACGGAAGAAGAAAAAGAAGCGCTTGCCCAAACCTCAGCCCCAGAATAAGGAAGGTAGGATCCTGGGTGATGATTAACACACGGGCTGCCTCACCTCCCTTGTCTCCCCTGCCTGCCTGGCCTGGGGACCACCCTCAGCCCTTGGTGCCTGTGCTCTGGCTAGACTGCCTCTCTTTGATCCTCCTGCCATCTTTGATCAGAGCCTCTCTGCCTTGTCTCCTTCCTGCTGTGTATGTGCTAGCGTATGACACTCTTGCTAAAGACTACCCGGGCCCTGCTGTGCATTGCTGGTGGCCCTGCCTTAGCTGACAGTCTTTTCATGGGTTAACCTGGTCATATGCTAACCTAGGATCTGCCCTGTCGAGGGACACTGCAGTCACCCTGCTTCTGGCCAAGCTATCTCCACACAGAGGCCCATACATATTGGTCCCAGCTGGGCAGTATCTTCTCACCAGCCTGCCCTTGGCCTGGCCCCAGCCTCAGTCCAGACACTGTCTTTCAGGTCTGACACAGCAGGTTGAGTTAATGTTTGCTGGTCCTGGGGTATGGCCCCTGGCCCTCCTGTCAGATAGCCATCTCTACCTCTCTTCCTGCACTTTCCTCACACCCTGCTCCAGGTCTGGGCCCTTCCCCTTCATCCTGTTCTCTGGCTAGTCTTTCTGGAGATGAGTTCCTGAGACCAGCCCTCCCTGGGATCATCCTGGTACCCAGGATGAAGCTCACACAAAACAGGTGCCCCCTGGTCAGCAGCCATAGCTGGTGCTGTCCCCAGTGCTGGCACTGCAGTTAAAGAGTCAGGTGACTAGCCGGGCAGTGGTGGCACACGCCTTTGATCCCAGCACTTGGCAGAGGCAGGTGGATTTCTGAGTTTGAGGCCAGCCAGGGGTACACACAGAAACTCTGTCTCGGAAAAAAAAAAAAGTCAGGTGACTGAAAGATGCCATACTGTCCCAGCAGTTTGCTCACAAGCCTCACCTTGTCCACAGCAGGGAGTGAGGCAGAATCCTCAAGTGCAGACCCAGGCCCAGGAAGGAAGAGGAAGAGGAGCAGGAAAGCGGATGAGAAGGCTGGCCAAAGGGGGCCTCCTGGAAAGAGGAGGAAGCCGGGGCCTAGAGCAAAGGGGGCTAGGGCCCAGCAACCAAAGAAGAGGAAACAGTCATCACAGAGTGCGGAGTGAGGTGCACAGCCCAGGCTGGCACATGGTGGAATGGGGCAGGATACCTGGGCATGCTCCTGCAGCCTCTGGATGCTGAGGTTCTGAGCGTCCGTTCTATAGGGGAGGAGCAGGAGGAGGAGGGAAGGAACTCTTGGTTTAATCCCAGCCTGTAAGCATGATCCTGCCTCAGAGCCATGACCTGCATTTCAGAAATTCACTCCAAACACTCAACATTTCACTTGTACATATGCCATGGCCATGCCTGATCCTAGCCAGAGAGGCCAGAAGATCTAGAGACTGAGTCCAACCTGGGTTACAGAGTGAAACACTGTCTCAGCTTCCCTCCCCCATAGTAAGGAAAACAAAACCAAGTAACTGTGTGGTCACTGTCCCCTCCGCCCTCGACTGCCCACAAAATAAACTGCGGGTCCTTACAGCACATGGCTGCTTCTCCCTTTTTTGGATGTGTGTGTGTAGGAGTGTGGCAGGTGTGACTTCCGGGGTGAGGTGTGTATTTTTATCTACTTTTGAGTTTATGTGCATCTGAGAACCCTCGCAAAAGAGCCTGCCAGTGGGTTCGTGCTCTGTGCCCCTATCTCAGACTTACACTGTTGAGGATTTCCAGGAGGTTCCTGAGACTGAGGTGACAGGGCCATGGCAGGAGAGCCCAGCTATTTGTCACCACCTCTCTTTGGGACACTGTGTGCACAGCATTTATAGAGACCCCAGCAGGCAGCCTGGACATGACCTGGCTGGCCTCTTATTCTGAATAGAGCAGACTCAGGCCCTGCTGCTATGGGTTTGTCCCTCCCTTGGGGTCACTACTGGGGCAGTCAGGGCTGCAGAGGCCAGGTGAGGGGTCATGGGAGGAAGGACAGTGCCCAAGCAGTCTGTGCTCCTGGAGGTTGTGGTGGCTTAAGCACATCCCAGAGTGCACCAGAGACAGTGTGGGTCACCATCCTGAGAGAGAGCTGCTTAGGACAATCACTGGCTGTGGTGACACCCTTGTTCTAAAGTCTGTGGCTCAGCAGTAGCATCCTTGCTATTGAGTGAAGCACTGTGTTCCACGCCTGCAGCCAGCACCACCATGTGAAGCACTTCTGTGTCTGCAGTCTCTTTAATAACTGCTTGACTCCAGACATGAATCTCACCAAGTCCCCCGACACTGACTGTGGATCCTGACTGATGGAGATCAGCAGTCAGACAGTGCCACACACACCAGAGGATTGTCTGTGTGAAAGTGGCCATCTTCAATCCCCTGTGCACAGCTTTGAGAGCAGACACAAAGCACACCACCCACCCACTGTCTTATTCCTGAGTTACCAGGAACTGGGCAGTTACACATCAGTTACGCCTGGTGTGCTTTGGCCAGCACCGCTCCCTGGGCCGGCAGCCTCTGATCTAAGGGGGTGGGGGAGGGAGGCTGCTCTGCACATGCGTACTTGGGATTGTGCAGTGATGCATGGTCTTTGCATTTCACTGAGCTGTTCTCGGGGCTCATGCGTCTTTACTGCTCTCGGGGGAGACAGGAGTGCAGCTGCCCGGGCAGCTGTTTGAAGAACCACCAGGCTTTTTTTTTGCAACTCGTCAGCTTGACCTGTTGCAGGCTTCCGTATGACAGCCCCTGCTCCCAGTGTGACCCTGCAGTGTGAACCCTCACCTGTCAGTCCATGGCTTGGCCTCTGACATACAGCCCCAGACTGTGGGAGTGAACCAGGCGACCCAGCAGTACCTCCTGTTCACAGAGTGGGAACCTGCCAGGCCCTGTCCTGTTGGGTGTGGCAGTTCATGTGGATGCTCACCTGGCTACCTTGTTCTTTTCTGGGCAGTCCAGTTGATCTAAGGCGGTGATGGCCCAGGAGAGGCTCTGCCTCTCTGACTGTGTGACCTTCATCAGAAAACAGGCCCCTCCCCAAGCCCATGCACACATGAACACACAGGAGAAAGGGAGTTCCTTGGTACTGATGCAAGGGAGGTGGGTTCCAGGACCCCCACAAACACTGAGCATCACCAACACTAAAGTCCTCCAAACTGCCTTCACAGAACCCCCGTACACCTTCCTATGTACTTTGTGTTCATGCCTAGTCCAAGGCAAAAGTCTACACCAATGGCTGCCATGCTGTGTTAAAGGAAATAAGGGCATGGGGAAGGCACATGCAAGTTCAGTGCAGACCATGCTCTATGTGAAACTATTGCTTTCAGTTTGCATCTACAGGTATTTGAGTCCCCAAGTTGAGAGCCTGTAGTAGTTAATGGAGGGGTGGACTGAATGTAATTTATTTTTAATATTTCTCAAACCTGGCGGTAGTGGTGCATGCTTTTAATTCCAGCACTCAGAAGCCGGGCGTGGTGGCGCACGCCTTTAATCCCAGCACTCGGGAGGCAGAGGCAGGCGAATTTCTGAGTTCGAGGACAGCCTGGTCTACAGAGTGAGTTCCAGGACAGCCAGGGCTACACAGAGAAACCCTGTCTTGAAAAACCAAAAAAAAAAAAAAAAAAAAAAAATTCCAGCACTCAGGAGACAGAGGCAGGAGAGTTAGAGGCCAGTCGAACAAAACAACACACACACTCATACACACACACCTTTCATTGCAATAGGGATGATGCCTGAAGGCCACAGAGCAGGCAAGAGCCCAAGCTGGGGTATTATGGCTTATATCAGCTCTGAAGGCTATCCTGGGGCCCTGAAGGTTTTCTCTTAAGGTCACCAGGGGATGAAACAAGAAGATAAGAACAGCCCCACACACCTCACACCTCACACCTCACATCTCACACCACGCACCACACACCTCACACCACACACCTCACACCTCACACCTCACACCTCACACAGGAGAGCATTGCCTGCACAGGGGAAGCTTTATTAAGAGCCTATTGAACTAAATCTCCATCTCATCTATTTCTACGCCTTCTTAACTGCCCCACTGGTTTAGATGTGGGCTCTGACCCTCGTGTGAGTCTGTGCCCATAGAGGATGCTTCTGCTGGACCCAGACCTCAGGAACCTGGTCCTCAGACCTGTTCACATTCTCCCTTTCTCTGTTAGACTCCTCTCCACAGGCTCTGACCAAACCTCAAGGTTCTATTCCTGGCTCCACCGCTCCTTGCAGAAATGCCCACTCAGGACCCACCCCTCCTTACCTGCTCACCCAGTGTTTCCGTTGCTGTGATGAACACCATGACCAAAAGCAATCTGGGAAGGAAGGACATCAGGGCAGGAACCTGGAGGCAGGAGCTGACCAAGGCCATGGAGGAGTGCTGCTTACTGGCTTGCTCTCACATGGCTTGCTCAGTCTGCTTTTTATAATGCCCAGGGCCACCAGCCATCATGGCCCAGAGCCATCATCCTATATGACCAGGAAAATGTCCTACAGGCTTGCCTACTGGCCTTTCAGGGGCATTTCTCAATTGAGGCACCCTCCCTTCAGATGATGATAGCTTATGTCAAGTTGGCAAGAAACTCTTTGTCAACTTGACAGAAACGTCACTATTAAGCCACAACCTTTTTTTTCCCCTTGTTCCAGTCAACCCCACTCGCTCCGCTCGACCCCGCTTGCTCCGGCTGGCTCTGCTCTCACCGGCCAGCCCTGCTCGCTCCCGTTGGCTCCCGTTGGCCCCACACGCTCCAGCCATCCCCGTTCAGCTCCGCTCTCTCCGGACAGCCCAGCTCACTCCGACAACCTTTTTTTTTTCTCACACATTAATATCAGCATTACAATATAAAACAAACTTAAGAAAGTCCCATGGACTTAGAAATTCAAACACTATAAAAGTTCAGTATTGGGGGCTGGAGAGATGGCTTAGTGGTTAAGAGCACTGACTGCTCTTCTGAAGGTCCTGAGTTCAATTCCCAGCAACCACATGGTGGCTCACAACCATCCATAATGAGATCTGACTCCCTCTTCTGGAGTATCTGATGACAGCTACAGTGTAATCCTATAATAAATAATTAAATTTTAAAAAAAAAGTTCAGTATCTTCCTTTTTTTTTTTTTTTTTTTTTTTTTTTTTTCTCTTTTTCCAGACAGGGTTTCTTTGTATATCCCTGGCTATCCTGGAACTCATTCTGTAGACCAGGCTGGCCTTGAACTCAGAAATCCATCTGCCTCTGCCTCCCAAGTGCTGAGATTAAAGGTGAGAGCCACCACTGCCCAGCTAAAAGTTCAGTATCTTTAAAAAAAATCCTTAGTCTGGAGGATGGAGAGATGGCTCAGCAGTTAAGAGCACTGGCTGTTCTTCCAGAGGTCCTGAGTTCAATTCCCAGTAACCACTCGTGACTCACAGCCATCTGATGCCCTCTTCTGATGTGTCTGAAGACAGTGACAGTGCACTCATATGCAGAAAATAAACAAATCTTTAAAGAAAAAAACAAGAAAAAAAAATTTAAATCATTAGTCTGGCTGGGCAGTGGTAGTACACATCTTTAGTCCCAGCATTCAGGAGGCAGGCAGATCTCTGAGTCTGAGGCCAGCCTGGTCTAGAGTTCCAGCATAGAACTGTGTAGAGAGACCCTGCCTCTAATGAATGAATGAATGAATACATACATACATACATACATACATACATACATACATAAGTGAACTGAAGTGGAATTCTCATCCTGCCTTGTGTTCTGTTGGATCACCACAAGTGTCCAGTTCGGTGGCATGTCACAGGTGCAGAGCCGCAGCCTATTTTAGAACCTTTCACCACCCCCAACAGAAAGAGCATTCACACACACACACACACACACACACACGCACACACACGCACACACACACACACACACACAGTGTCTCTTCCTCTGGAGCCAACTTGGGGAAAATCTAGGTAGGTTGTAAGCTCAGTAGCCTTGCATGGCAGGGACAGGCTGTTGGTCACAGGCTGAGGTGCACTTACCAATTCCTCACACAGTTAAGCGGCAGAAAACAGTGACCCGTGTCTTGCCCTGGGAGGACCACAGGACCTTGCTGAAGGGAACACCACCACTTCTCTTCCTGAAGTAGTTGCCAGCAGGTTCCGGCTGGAGATGCCCCGGCTCCTTCCCTTTGCATGTCATTTCTCTCAGATGGTCCTCAGACACGTCCCCAGGAAGGTCACACTACAGACAGTTCTGTAGCCTGTGCCCACAGGCTTGGACACACATCTGCTCTGACATCTCCACCCATCTGTCAGTCACTCATGCATCTTTGTAGCCTTCTATCTACTCCTCTACCTTCCCTAACATCTATGTGTATCTCCTATCGTCTGCCCACCCACCATTCCCCTCTACCCATGTTTTAATTGCTCTATCAACCACCCCCATACTGAAATCACTGTGGGGCTCCTTGTTGGCAGGGAGCTTTGGTCTGAACCCTGGAAAGGGACAGCCAGCGGGCACTGGGCCTTCTCACAAGTCCCCATGTGTAGTTCCAGCATCTGCCACTAGGGGGCGCCTGATCTTAGTTAAGGCTCTGGAGGCAACACACCAGCATCTCCCATTTCTTAAGTGCGGGCTGTGGTTTCCATGGGAACAAGCTTCTGGGAAGCAGGGAGGCACTTTCCTTCCAGCACCTCTCAATAGCTGAAGTGTGCCTTGCCTTTGTTACCTGCGGTCCTGTTGGCAGTCTCCAACTCACCTCTGCTTCTAACCAGACTATGATGCTCTCTGGACAAGTGTTTTTTGTCACAATTTTACTAAGTTCTGACTTGATGGAAACTGGAGGCACACCTTCTCCCCCTCCCCCACCTCTCTCTCTCTCTCTTTTTCTCTCCCTGGGATCAATCTAGAAAATAAACAGTTTCGTAAAGTAAGCTTAAGTAACCTGTAGCTCATGCTAGAGGGGAGTAGGAAGGACGCCCCCTCCCCCAACCACCCAGTAGCCTAAACGACAACAACGGGGGCATCAGTTTGCCTTAGGGTCTCTGTGATTGGACTGAGCCAGGCTTTACTGCCTTGAACAGGAAAGANCTCCCTGGGATCAATCTAGAAAATAAACAGTTTCGTAAAGTAAGCTTAAGTAACCTGTAGCTCATGCTAGAGGGGAGTAGGAAGGACGCCCCCTCCCCCAACCACCCAGTAGCCTAAACGACAACAACGGGGGCATCAGTTTGCCTTAGGGTCTCTGTGATTGGACTGAGCCAGGCTTTACTGCCTTGAACAGGAAAGAGAATCCCCAGCTGGGATTTCTACGTTAAAGCTGAGACCTCTGCTTGATTTCTGTAGGCCTGACCCCGGCAAAGGGATGTGACAAAGGCACCTACCTCGAGCCCTGCCCAGTCTCAGTGATGCCTGGAGCCTCTGGGAGCCCACTGGGTTGGAGAGGTATCTCTGGGGCTACCAGGTGCAGTCAAGGCAGAAAACTCAGGGATCCCCTGTGTCAGGTCAGACTCTTGGTCCAAGTGGAGACACATACTGCCCAGAGGGCCAGTGCCACCCACGTGATTCTCCCAGCCTGTGTGTTGCTCTGACTGCCCACTACTCCCTATACCTTCCTAGCTTCCATTCTGTTGATGCCCTGTGGATCTCTGGTGTTCAGAAAGCATAGCACTCACAGGGAAGAGCGTGGGTGGCTGCTTTACTCTAGAAAGTCAAAACAGCTGGCTGGGCCTGGTGGTGCAGGCCTTTAATCCCAGCACTTGAAGCAGGCAGATCTCTGTGAGTCTGAGGCCAGCCTGGTAGCCTGGTCTACAAAGCGAGTCCCAGGACATCCGGGGCCATTATACAGAGAAACCTTGACTCAAAACACAAACAAGGGCTGGTGAGATGGCTCAGTAGGTAAGAGCACCCAACTGCTCTTCTGAAGGTGATAAATTCAAATCCCAGCATCCACAACCATCCGTTACGAGATCTGGCGCCCTCTTCTGGAGTGTCTGAAGACAGCTACAGTGTACTTACATATAATAAATAAAATAAATCTTAAAAAAAAAAAAAAAAAAAAAACACAAACAAATAAAACCAGTCCTCAGGCTGCCTTGTCCAGGAGATGGAAGCATCAGTCCACTGGCCTCTGGCTCTCTTCTACACGGTGCCTTTGTCTTCTCGGGGTACAACCTCGATGTAGCATACACTATATCCTGGGGTGCAGGCAGGGGACCCAGGACCAGGGCGGGGCTACAGAGCAGGAGATGGGAATCCTTCCTAAATATAAAATTCAGAGAATGCTTAGGAGACCTGCCTTTCTCCCTTCTTCCTTTCCCATGGGCAATGTCACACCAACCATGGCCTGGTTATCTTACTCCAGTCACCAGGAAATCAGTGCTAAGAAGTTCACACTGTCTCCTGAGTGGGGCGCTCACACCCACCAAGTCCTCACGTCAACTCACTCAGCTGTGTGCCCGCCAACAAATAGTCATCTCTAAAAATTTTTAAATTTATTACTGTGTATGGGGGGTATGTGTATGCCTTCGAATTCCTGGGGTGGGGGTCAGAGGATAATTTCTCCAGAGTCTGTTCTCCCACTGTGGGTCTGAAGATGGATTTTGTATGTAGGCAGTCTCCTTGCCAGCCTGCCTTCATAGGGGTTTTCTTATTAAGGAAAGAGAGAGAGAAGTATAGGCAAGGAGACAGCTATCCCTGGTAACATGGCTGTCTCCAGATCTTGAGAGGGGACCCACAACATGCAGGGCCACTTGGGGAAGCCTTTGATGACTAGGAAGCAGAAGAAGCAAGAGGAGAGGGCAGGAATGGGTCTGGTTGGGTTTTGTCGACTTGACACATCTAGGCATAGCTGGGGAGAGGGGATCTTAATTGAGAAAATGTCTCCATAAGATTGGACTACAGGCAAGTCTGTGGAACATTTTCTCGGTTAATGACTGGTGTGGGAAGGCCTAGATTACTGTAGGTGCTGCCACCCCTGGGCAGGTGAGATGGCTCCGCGGGTAAAAGCACTGACTGCTCTTCCGAAGGTCCTGAGTTCAAATCCCAGCAACCACATGGTGGCTCACAATCACCCAGAATGAGATCTGACACCCTCTTCTGGTGTGACTGAAGACAGTTTCAGTGTACTTATGTATAATAATAAATAAATCTTTGGGCCTGAGCAAGCAGGGACTGAGCAAGTGGAGTTGACTGGAGCAAGCTGGGCCAACAGGAGCGAGTGAGGCTGACTGAAGTGATCAGAGGTCCTAAATTCAATTCCCAACAACCACATGAAGGCTCACAACCGTGTGTACAGCTACAGTGTACTCGCATACATAAAATAAATTAATAAGCCGGGCATGGTGGCGCACGCCTTTAATCCCAGCACTTGGGAGGCAGAGGCAGGCGGATTTCTGAGTTCAAGGCCAGCCTGGTCTACAGAGTGAGTTCCAGGACAGCCAGGGCTATACAGAGAAACCCTGTCTCGAAAAACTCAAAAAGAAAGAAAAAGAAAAGAAAGAAAGAAAGAAAGAAAGAGAAAAAAAAAGAAAGAAAGAAAGCTGAACAAAGTGTAAGAAGCAAGCGTTTCTCCACAGCCTCTGTTTCAGTTTCTGCTTCCAGTTCCTGCCCTACTTGAGTTCCTGCCTTGGCTTCCCTTGATGAATTGCAACCGACCCGGGATTTGTAAACCAAATAAACCCTTTCCTCGGCAAGCTGCTTTGGTCACTATTCTATCACAGCAATAGAAATCTAACTAAGACGGGGATCTTGCGTGGTTTCTGTGGGTTGCCTGTGAAGCAAGGCAAGTAGCCGAAGATAGGCTGGTGTGGGGTATTTCAAGAACAGGGGCACTGTCCCCAGGTGTCTGGTGCCTGTCTGAGATGAGAACAAGGTAGAGTTCCCTTAAAAGCAGTGATCGGGTGAGGGCCTAGACACCCGGGTGTGGGTCAACAGTGGGCTCTAGGGATGCTTGGTATCTCTAGAGAGCCCCATGCCAGCTGAGCTGTCCCTGGGTGTCCGTATGAGTTACAGAAGCTAGAAAATGCTGCGCTCTGCACAGCCCAGCTTCCTCACCCGCTGACTCTCTGGGTTTTGCCCACAGCAAAGGTCAGGGAGGAGAGGGAAAGAGAAAGGGTCTTGATCCTTCCTCTTTTCTTGCTATGGGTGTTTCTCTATCACAGCAAACAGTCACTTGTAGCTCAATCTCCATCAGGCATCTATCTGGTGGAGACAAAAGCCTCCACCAGAGGGAAAATCCACCTAAGCCCAGAAGGGGGCGCTGTTGATCCGGCTCGTAAAGCGCATCACGCGGACAGAGAGCAGTTTCCGAAAGCATGGAGGACAGACACCGGTCCAGTGGGGCAATCCAAGCCGCTTCAGACACATGAAACCAGGTCTGGACCCGGCACACAAAGCCTGGAAGTGAAATGTGTGTGGAGCGGGTTATCTCTACTGCTGTAGCTCACTTTAGCCCACTGAATTCACTCGCTGTCGCTTTAACACGTGTGGATGATAATGAACTTACAGTGCAAAGAAAACTTTCTTTTTCTATTTGTTTGTTTGTTTTTCTCACTGTTTGGAAAGTAGCAGCCTATGGTTGGTTAGCTCCATTACTCTGTGGTCTCTGATGCATCTCATTCTGACAGGAGCTGATCATCTTGGTGTCCTGGTTGTAAAAACAAACAAACCAAAAGAAAGGCATTGCTGAGGCCCCACCGTCCCTTTCAGAGGATTTCTCACTAGTCCTTTCAATCCAGCCGAGCTGGGGGCCAGCCTCTGGGAACAGCCAACATTCAAGTGACTGTGATACCAGAGAAACCTGTAGTAAAATTGATGCTATTAAAAAATAAAAAATAATAATAAAAAAAGTACTAGTGGCGCTGAGCGGTGGTGGCGCACGCCTTTAATCCAGCACTCTGGAGACGGAGGCAGGAGGATCTCTGAGCTGGAGGCTAGCCTGGTCTACACAGTGAGTTCCAGGACAGCTAGGGCTGCACAGAGAAACCCTGTCTCAAAAACCGAAAAAAAAAAAAAAAGAAAAGAAAAAAACGAGAGAGAGAGAGAGAGAGAGAGAGAGAGAGAGAGAATCAGAGACACAGAGAACTTACTTGGGAAATACTAAGTCACACAAAGTGGCATTTAGCTAAAGGAGACGGCCTCCCACAGGGCTGGGAGGTGTGTGTTAACCAGGCTTGTTAGGAACGTTTAGAAAGGAAGACCAACCGGAGCAAGCCAGGCTGTCCGGAGCGAGCAGGGTCGAGCAGAGCGAGCGGGGTTGACCAGAACAAGGAAAAAAAAAAAAAAAAGAAAGGAAGGCCTTTACATAATTAAAGTTTAGGGTTGCTGAGAAAGTTTCTGCCATTGTTTACCCACAAGCTTGACCTCCAATTAGCTTCTATTCCCATAACAAAAAGGAGACAACCCTGAATTACAGCCAGCTGTCAGGCTCATCTGCATAGCAAAGAAAGAACGTCCTCTAATGAGCAGGGGATTGCTCTAGGGAAAAGTGCCTTCCTTAACCGCTGGTCTGTCCTTAAGCCCCTTGTGCTCTTCTCAGGAAAAGCATCCTTCTGCCAGGGTTTGAGATGACCTGGGGTAACAGCTGGTGGGAAAGAACTCTGGTGTATTTAAGAAATAATTCTGACAAAATCTTTGTTGTGCAAACCTCCCATCTGCTCAGGTGTCAGGACTTGTGGACTCCTGTGCCTGTTTAAATCATTTAAAGTGTAACCTGGGTCTGAGAAGCAGAAGCCCCTCTACCGTCTGTACCCCCACAGCCCCGTGACCACCGGGGATCACAGGACCTCTGCAGTGAATGGCGCAGGAGCTGGCCCGCACAACACTTAGTTTTCTGTTAAGTCTTTCTTGGGACTTCAGCAAAGATCTGCCACAGTTGTCGGACAGGACAGGACAGATCCTATTGTCTTCCTCCCCTTTCCCCATTCTTCCAGTTACTTTAGCACTTTACAAAACTGGTTTACACACTGGCCTAAATCACCCAGAAGAAGATTTAAAGATAACTAAGACAATAGTCATTGACTATTAGCCAATACCCATCACCCCTGATGCTGGCCTAAATCACCCAGAACTCTCAGAGCCTCCCCAACCTCAGAAAGATCGAATCCCAGGATGGGGCTCAAAGAGGCCACCGAAGTCCCACCCCAGTCCTGAGATCTCTGCTAAACTTTTTCCTTTTTCTATTTCTTTTCTTATTCTTTGCTTGCTTGCTTGCTTGCTTGCTTGCTTGCTTGCTTGCTTGCTTGCTTGAGACAGTGTCTCACTGCAAAGCCCTGTGTGATCTGGAACTCTTTGTGAGGATCAGGCTGACCTTGAAGTCATGGATATCCACCTGCCTTCACCTCTGAGTGCTGAGATTCAAGGCACACACCATTCTTCCTGACACTGCTGGTCAAGCAGGTCGGGACCACTCAGGCAAGGAGGACCCGCGCAAGGCTTGCTGAGTCTCCTAGGCTCTGGTAGCATCTTCTGTCCCATCTAGGAGCACAACCATCAGTGTGACTGGTGGCAGACACATGTCACACTGCACACTCACTAACCATGGAGATCAAAAGACAGGGGAAGACCCTTCCTCAAACAGCTCGCAGTCAGTGACCTCTGCTTGAGAGGTAGGTAGGTTGCTTTCCTGTGGGTTACAGGGAGCAGAAACAAGAGGCTAGTGAACCCCCCCCCCAATACAGAACTGGGGAGGGAGTAAGACCTCAGTTCCTTTACCCTACCACAAGTCCCAATTCCAAGCTCAGTCATCTCTTATAAACACATGAACCCTGTGCAGAGCCAGAGGCTGGCCTGATCCAAGGTAGATACTCAGCCAACTGTTCACCACACAAGCTCAGAGTCCTCATGGGTTGTCCTTGTTCACTAGCTACTGAAAGCTCATGAGGAGGGATGTTCTCCTATCCCTGCCCCTGTCCCTGCCCCCTGTCAACCTCTCTATGAACATTGAGGTTGCACCATGGCAGGTCAGGCAGGCCTCGTATAAAGGCTTTTGGGTGGTCTATGGAGGGCCATAGCTTCCCACACAGGGTTGATGCTCTCTGTAGGGATTCCATGGAGGTCTGGGGCTCCCGGTGAGAGCTGCAGTGCTAAAGCTCGAGGTGCCAGTGGGTCCCCAGGATTCTGGCCAGCCCTTGTCATCCCATTTGCTCTGGTCACATGTTCCCAGACACAATATCTGACCACTTACATCTTCTCTATTACATTAACTCCCCATCTGGACTAAATTCTGCAGAGATAGCCCACCTGAGCTGTCCACAGGCAGGGCCTGGCTCCCGAGGACACAGGTCCTCAGGAGAAAGGAGGGAGAGTAAAAAGAGGGTTGCTGGTTGGAAGTTGAGGAGAGAGTTGCCATCCACTTGTTGTGGGCTGAAATAACCCTTTTGTGCCACCATCTCTGTTGCCCTGGCTGTTTGGAGCAGGGCTGTTTGTGCCAGGCTAACATGCAAAGGCCGCATGGTTACCATATGGATCCTCAGGACCAGACAAAACAGGCATGTACCCGGGGCAGACTTACAACCCCCTACACTGACCCAAGAGTGGGTGTCTGTGGCCAGGAGGTGGAGAGGTTTCTGGGACAGGGACACTGTGTGCCAGGCTGGCTGGGACGCTGCTGCAGGGCTGGAGAAGGCTCCTCCTCTGCCTTCTGCCTGCGTATTCACTCAGCACTAATGAACTGGCTTTCCAGGTACTTGCTATTCCCTGTGCCTTCCCCATTCCTTGCAGCTCTTAGCTCTGATTGCCCCACTATTTATAGTGGACTGTTCCAGAGACACAAATTACTATTGTAGCACAGCCTTTTAAACTCCAGAAGAACATTGAAGGCAATTAGCTGACCGGTTTGCTAATGAACTTCTCTCTGGTGACTTAGCAGTAACTCTTGTTTCTTTCTTTCTTTTCTTTTTTTTTTCTCTGAAGCGATGACTGTACTTTCCTGTTCCAAGAGGCCGGCTCCAAAAATATAACCTCCTTTAAATAAACTGCACAATTGCACTTCCCTGAGGGAAGGCACATCCTTCCTCCCCCTGATCTGCCTGTCACCCAGGAAAGCGAGGCTGCTTCTTCATCAGCCTTAGAAAGCGAGCTGGGGCTTCCGGGGTGGCTCGGGGTTTGCTGATGCCACATCCCTACTCCTGGTGTCCTCTCAATGTCCGAGGCTGCCCCATGCCAAATGAGCAGGCAGAGAAAAGGAAGAAAAGAAACCCTGACTAGGGGTGCTTGCTCCCAGGGGCCTTGTGCCAGGGAGCTCTGTCCACATTCAATCCCTAAATCCTCAGATGACCCACAGTAAGCCTATGAAGGAGAACTGTGGCTCAGCTCTGGGCTCCACGCACTGCTTGTCTGAAGGTGTCTCACAGAATCTCAGAGCTGCGTATAGATGTCCCACAGTTCCCTGGGCTAGGGGGACACATGGACACGTGAGCTGTATTTAATTTTATTAACAGTGATAATGGCCATCATTCAGAGCTGTCCTTTAAAGTTTCTTACTAACTCTCCCTCAGCCCAATATGCCAAGCAAAAGACACACCTGAATCACGAAGAGGTCACAGGTTAAAAGAAAAAAAATCTCTTAATCCAGAGCATGTAATTGATTTAACAGGTGAGTGCACTTGCCACAAAAACAGGATTTGTGGGTTCCTGGAACCTACACGGTGAAAGGAGAAACCAACTCCTGCAAGTTGTTCTCTGACCTCCGCATGTGCACCGTGATGTGTGCACCCCCCCCCCAGCCCACCCAACACCCACACCCTCTCAGTACACGGGTTAGTTAAATAAATAAAATTTAAATTTAAAACTTTTTTGGAGGCCAGATGTGGTGGTCCACTCCTTTAGTTCCAGTGCTCAGGTAGCAGAGACAGGTAGGTCTCTGTGAGTCTGAGACCAACCTGACATACATAGCAAGTTCTAGACCAGCCAGAACTACATAGTAAGCCCTTGCCTAAACAAATAAACAAAAGAACAGAACTTGTAATCCCAGCAGAGGGGAAGTAGAAACAGGCAGATCCCTGGGGCTTCATAGACAGGAAGCCTAGACAGTCTAGGAGAGAACTTCCAGGTCCTAGTAGGGTATCTAAATAAACAGATAATACAAACATGCATACACACACACACACACACACACACACACACAAGTGGTGGCTTGGGGGGAGCCTAGCTGCCACTCCTTGAAAATGGCGCTGACTGCCTCAGCCTTATCAGCCTTGCTGGCATAAATAACTCCTAATATGGCATTAGGCTGTGTCGACAGTGATGTGATCCTAAGCCTGAGACTATGATTCTAAAGCCCGAGACTTCCTGGTGTATGAGCAGGAGCCACATGGCATTCTGTGAGTGGCCAGGATAGGGTTTATTTGGCTGCTTCCGGTGGGGTTCGGGGCCTTTCCACCATTCTGTAACCATGCAACAAGTATTCCTGAGTAAACCGTCTTGAGAAGGAACCTGGTTGTCCTGTGTCTTATTCCTGCTGGTCGGGGTCGGCGTGGGACAGTGTCTCCAGGTGTGGTGGCACACACCTTTCATTCAGCACTCAAAGTTAGATGGGTGGATCTCTGAGTTCAAGGCCAGCTTGGCCTATGTAGTGAGTTCTGGGCCAGGCAAGGAGACATCTGGATGTCTCAAAAAAGCAAAGTGAAAATCCAGAGTAAACAGACTCTAAGTAACGGCACCAGATGTGATAGTGGTCCTCCTCCTCCTCCTTTTCCCTCTCGATCTCTGTCTCTCTGTCTCTCTAGATTTATAACTGGTGACCCCAGTTAACATCAGAATGTGTGAATTCCTCTCTCCACCTTACTTTTCAGTTCAGTGAAGCAACTGGAACAAAGCTATGTAGGTTGCTGTGAGGAGTGTGTGTGTGTGTGTGTGTGTGTGTGTGTGTGTGTGAGTTTTGCCTGCATGGCTGCCTGTGTGAAGCACTGGGCCACTGCTCCAGCCCCAAGGTTGAACTTCTTTAGAGCTACAGGAAGCTCCACCCAGAGGGTTGTATGAATGTTCTACCCAGAAAAAAAAAAAAGAGACCCCCTAGATGGCAGAGACCCTTCCCAAGATGCCATCTTCTTCTTTTCTGTGTCTCCTTCCCCCCCACCCCCGCCGCCCCCGCACCCTTTGACTGGCTACGTCTGCCTGTCTCCTGAGCTCTTCCTCTGCCCTTGCCACTGGCCTGTCATGGCCCATCCTGCAGGACAGCTACTACTGGTGAACTCTGCATTGTGTCACCACAACAAAACTTTAAACGTAAGTAGGTACTACTGTTCTAGACCAGGCCTTCCCAGTGAGAAATCACTCCACTCTAAGAGATTAAGAAAGAGGGTGGGGGTGGGGACTAGACAAAAAGCTCCGTGGTTAAGAGCACTGACTGCTCTTCCAGAAGTCCTGAGTTCAATTCCCAGCAACCACATGGTGGTTCACCTGTAATGGGATCTGATGCCCTCTCCTGGTGTGTTTGAAGAGAGCAACAGTGTACTCACATACATACAATAAAATCTTTAAAAGAGAGAGAGAGAAGCCAGGCATGGTGGCACACGCCTTTAATCCCAGCACTTGGGAGGCAGAAGCAGGCAGACTTCTGAGTTCGAGGCCAGCCTGGTTTACAGGGTGAGTTCTAAGACAGCCAGGGCTACACAGAGAAACCCTGTCTTGAAAAACAAAACAAAGAAAGAGAGAGAGACAGAGAGAGAGAGAGAGAGATTGATTAAGAAAGAAAAAAAGTGGCCAGGCGTGGTGACGCACGCCTTTAATCCCAGCACTTGGGAGGCAGAGGCAGGCAGATTTCTGAGTTCGAGGCCAGCCTGGTCTACAAAGTGAGTTCCAGGACAGCCAGGGCTACACAGAGAAACCCTGTCTCAAAAATCCAAAAAAAAAAAAAAAAAAAAAAAAAAAAAAAAAAAAAAAAAAAAAAAAAAAAGAAAGAAAGAAAGAAAGAAAGAAAGAAAGAAAGAAAGAAAGAAAGTGGGGCTGGAGAGACGGTTCAGCTCTCTGAAACTCTCAAAAAACTTGGGTTCAGGGGGCTGGTGAGATGGCTCAGCGGGTAAGAGCACCCAACTGCTCTTCCGAAGGTGATAAGTTCAAATCCCAGCATCCACATGGTGGCTCACAACCATCCGTAACAAGATCTGGCGCCCTCTTCTGGAGTGCCTGAAGACAGCTACAGTGTACTTACATATAATAAATAAAATAAATCTTTAAAAAAAAAAAAAAAAAAAAACTTGGGTTCATTTCCCAGTCCCCACATGTCAGCTCACAATTGTCTGTAATTCCTGTTCCAGTGGATCCAGCACCTGAATACAGACATATGTGCAGGCAGAACACTATTGTACATAAAATAAAGATATGTAAAATCTTTAATCTATAATAAAAAGTTATCAGTGGTGACACACATCTTTAACTAAGCAAACAAGGAAACAAAAACCCTGTAACAAAAAAAGCTGATAGTAAAAAATAAATCTGTACATAGGAAATAATAATCAACATATAATGTATATTATATATTATATTAAATATAATACAATATTATTATGTTTATGTGATATAATTATATATCTATATAATTATAATAAACTCATTAAAATATCATATAGTATATTATTATTATATAACATCATTATAGGGCATATATTTATAATGATATATATTATAATATATAATAATAATAATATTATTATAAAGGAGAAAAAAGAAAGTTCTTTTATAAAATAGCACATCTAACTATAGCTAATGCCAACAAGAAATTGGTCTCAAATAGATTTCATATATATATATATATATATATATATATATATATATATATATATATGAGGCTGTGCACTGTAACTCATGTCCCTGTGGGCATGGGCATTAAGACCCTCACCCTAGCTGTCTGGAAGTCACTATTCTGCTAGCAGCCTTCAGATGAAGACATAGAACTCTCATCTCTGCCTGCATCATGCCTGTCTGGATGCTGCCATGTTCCTGCCTTGATGATAATGGACTGAACCTGTAAGCCAGCCCCAGTAAAATGTTGTCTTTATAAGAGTTGCCTTGGTCATGGTGTCTGTTCACAGCAGTAAAACCTTAACTAAGACAGAGGACAAAAGATCCAAAGCCAAAGCCAAAATCCCAGACTTTAAGAGTCAGGCCACTCAGGATCTGACCCTCAGGGACACATACACAGACACCTGGAGTCTGACCCATTAATGACCCACAGTCCATTATACAAATGGCCATTCTTTAGGAAGACAACTTACACAGTGTAAAATTTACTACTCAGCAAGATAATGAGAGGCCCGCCTGTGTCCTCAGACAGGAACCCACACAGGAGTCCCAGAAAAGATCAAACACCTCCCTCCTCAACTGCTGTAGAAGAACGCCCACCCCATGAGCAGCCCGTCACAGTCCCCTCTTGCCGCAGACCCTATTGTTCCCCTGTCTGCATAGATCGGGTCTCTGGAGGCAAGTGGGCAAGAATTCGGCGAAAGTGGGTAACAAACAGAGACCACAGGAGAGGGGTGTGTAGAATCTGAGTGTATTTTCACAAAGTGAACACCAGTCATATATAATACAGAAAACAAAGGGGTAGGATGTTATGGCAGGCAAAGAACATTGAAGTTACCTGACACAAAACAAAGGAATGTTCAAAAAGACTTACAGGAACCAGGTAATATTTACAGTAAAGATAAAGCAGCTCTGCCTAGGGTTAGCTAATGACAGGTAAGGATTTCACACCCTAGTCACAATTTGTGCTACTCTTTTGAGTCTTGTGAAAGCTAGCACCAGGGGGTTCTGCTCTAGCAGACCTTCTCATGAATAATGTAATACTACAACCCCCTATTTCCTAGGCCTTGGTAAATTCTTGCAAGAGTGTAACTTAGCTGTTTTTTTAAGTATCTGTGGGGAATCTCCATTTGTCAGAAGAATACACCAACCTGCTTCTAATATGCAATGTAGTCTGCTATACCTGGCTGTAGTGAAGAATCCTGTCTCAGTGGGATTCCCTAACTCTTTCACGGTAAACCCATTTATTAGTTAGGTCAGAATTCAATCTTTAAGGCACTTATAATAAAATAATACTGAAAGAGAGCACGTGGACCCATACACCAGACCAACGAGGGGATAGGGTACGAGTATACGGGTTATGAGAATGCCTTCCTAGGAGAATGAGTTTCTTTTGAAACTCTCTATCTCATGAGTGCTTCCAGGCTTCTCAGCCTGCCAAGCCACTTCACTGGGATGTGCGTAGCACCCTCTCAGGGACTCGGTGCTGTTGCTTCCTGTGTCTTGGTCAAGTGTTACCTCTACTGACCGATCTTCCAAAGGTCCTGAGTCCAATTCCCAGCAACCACATGGTGGCTCACAACCATCGGTAGTGGAATCCGATGCCCTCTTCTACTGTGTCTGAAGATAGCAGCAGTGTACTCATATATATAAAATGAATAAATAAATCTTAAAAAGAAAAAGGAAAGAAAGAAAGAAAGAAAGAAAGGAAGGAAGGAAGGAAGGAAGAAAGAAAGAAAGAAAGAAAGAAAGAAAGAAAGAAAGAAAGAAAGAAAGAAAGAGAAAGACAACTAAAGATAAAGAAGCAACTCTTACTGCTGTGGTATTTTGGCTTTCTCTATTCCTATCTTTTATTCCAACCTCTTGGAGTAGCTCTTGGATCCCAGCAGCTGAGATCCACTGGAGGAGCAGAACAAACTCACTGCTACCCAGAGGCCTCGTCCTCGATGGTCAAGTGGGTGTCAGCATTGGTAGAGCTCTGCTGCCCCACCACAGGGTCTGTGGTTATTTGACTTAACTCAGATCTCATTACTGAGAACTTTTCCCCATCCCCACCCCCCCCCCCTGGGGACCACTGAGGACATACTGCAGCAGCTAGTTAATGTCACAGCTACCTGAGGTATCGTTCCTGTTCAACTGTAATCTTCAAAGGAAAGAACTGGGTGACCACAGGGAGTTATGAAAGGCCCCAGTAGGGCCCTAGATACAGAGGCTGGAAATCACTCTAGAAAGGACATTCAGAAACACCTCGCAAACATCCAGGCCCTGAACCAATGGACTCAGAGTAATGTGATCAATTAGAAGGTACTTTGAAGAGGCAGGTTTTGGCTTATAAACAAGCACAGAGAACAGCATCATTTACTGCATGCAGGGAGGGGGATGGGGAGGAAAAATCCAAAGCTTCAAACACCAACAAAGAAAGAGAAGCGAGGGCTAGAGAGATGGCTCAGCAGAGAAGTAGGCAGTCCTCAACCAGATCTCAGAAGCTTATTGCTTTATTATTACATTTACTTACTTACTTACTTACTTACTTACTTGTTTGTGTGTGTGTGTGTGTGTGTGTGTGTGTGTGTGTAACTCAAAGGATAACCTGCTGGAGTTGACCCTCTCCTTCCAGGTGGGTCCCTAGTACTGAACTCTGGTTCTCTGACTTGACATCAAGCACCTTACTCCTATCGCTAGCGAGAAGTTTAACATGACAATCTGTTAGGTACCTGAGTAAGTGGGACTGCTCTTAATGGCTTGTTCCAGGAAAGGCTGGTGTCTTAGCTACTCATGTACCAAACACACACACAATACCAAACGTTTTACCAAGAGAGGTGTTGACAAAATAGCCTAAGTCTGTCACTTTTCTCCACTGACAGTCAGCAGAGTAGATAAGGGCCTTAGAGTCAGGGCAGAGGAGGAAGGGTAGAGAGGGGACAGAGCCTGGGCTGGAGGAAAGGAAATCAGGGGTCTCTCAGAGGTCTTTCTGGCAGAGAGAGTAGCCATAAAGATCTATATCCCAGGAAGTGTCAAGTGGAAACGAAGTGTTAGGGTCAGTGTGGGTCCTATGAGATGTAGTGGCATTCCCAAAGATGTTCCTCAAGGGAGACCAACCTCTTGATTATATCTAACCTTGGGTATTCCCTGAGAGTAGGAGACCCCCAGTCATAAAAGTTAAACCTGGTTTCACTTAGACCTATCCATATCCATAAACCCAGAGGGTCAGTTTGTTCAGTCCGGGCCAGGATTGAATGAAGATGCAGTCATAGGGAAGGGACTCTACACCCTGCAGAAGTAAAAGCTACCCCCTGTATTGGAAATGAGTCTGGGGTTTCAGGAAAATGGCCATACCTTCAATGCTCCAAGTCTGACTTCTGTCAGAAGGAAGGTTCATAGAAAACCCAACAGGCATGGACCCCCTGCCAGGAATCCTGCTGGCTTTTAATCCTAAAACAAAGAGGCCCTGTTCCTTACTGGAGTGCTCAGCACATTCTTACAGTCTGCTAACTTAAGAGCAGTGCTAAGCAAAGTAAGTGTGTAATCTTCATTGTTTTTAGATTTATTTATTTTATATGTGTGAGTGCTTTGGCTGCATCTATGTAGGTGCACCCGTCAGTTGGCACAAACTATAGCACATAGCAGTGCCTTACTGTGTGGATATCAGGGTGCCCACAGAGGTCAAAAGAGAGCATCTGATCCATTGGAGCCATGCTTGTGAGCCACCATTTGGGTGTAGGAACTTACACTTCTATTCCAATGGAACAAGTGCCCTAACCTGCCGAGCCATCTCTCCAGCCCCCTTGCAATGTGAGTTTTGAGCACAGAATGCAACCTAGAACATATACTTTGAATCTCAGACAATCACCGGGTTAAGGGCCTGTGCAGAGCTCACAGACTGGAAAACCAGGCTAAGCTTTTAGAGCTCATGGGGCCCTGCTGGGAAGAACTCCGATGGTGGGTGTCAGCAAACCCACAGGTGACCAGACACAGCCGCTGCAGATGGCTGCTGGGGCTGAAGCCTCTAGTAACATTTTAAATTTTTAAAAAAATTTTATGTATATGAGTACACTATTTTGTGGGTTCTCCTTTTTTCCACCTTTTCAACCCCCAACACTAGAAAGGAGAGGAAAAAGGGTCAGAGAGGAAAGGAAAGAGATCCCCAAATCCCTAAACAAAGTCAGAGGTCAGAAAGGGGCTATGTTACCATTAGACTACTTCCTGCTCATTAGGGGCATTGAATTCTTTGGGGCAAGTTTGATTTTTGCCATCAGGATATCTAATTTCTTCTTCTCCTTCTTCTTGTTTCTTCTTTGTACATGATTTCTTAACAAATCATGACCAACAGCAACCAATCAACTACCCACCCCATCTCTCAGAGCTCTAAAACTCTCTCTAAAAACTCCCCAGAATTCCAAACATCACACAAATGTAGAAACAATCTGCAGCTGGCATATTCATGCCTCTGCGACAGCACGAGGCAAATCATTGTCTGCTGCTGTTGACAGTCTGAAGTGGTCCCATATGCCACACCTGGGATTAAAATGAAAACATATCTTTGTAATATTTCTGTGTATTTTTAAGGAAACCTGTCTTAGTTAGGGTTTTACTATTGTGAACAGACATTATGACCCAGTCAACTCCTATAAGGACGTTTAATTGGGAATGGCTTGCAGGTTCAGAGGTTCAGTCCATTATCATCAAGGCAGGAGGAACATGGCAGCATCATGCAACATAGGCAGGCATGGTACAGGAGGAGCTGAGAGTTCTACATCTTCATCTGAAGAAGACAGGAGAAGACTTGTTTTCAGACAGCTAGGTTGAGGCCATGTCCACAGTGACATACCTACTCCAACAAGGCCACACCCCTAAAAGAGTGCCACTCCCTGGGCTAGGCATACTCAAACCACCACAAAACCAAAAATTCTTATTTGTCACTGCAGATCTTGGTGGCTGGCTTTAGGGATGTCATCTAACAGTTTAGCAAGGCAGAAGGGAAGGCGAGAGGGCAAGGCCTGTTGGTGCCATGTTTGTAATATTTTGGACTGTTAGCGAACCTTTCATTATGAGAATCATATGCTACTCCCTGGCCCCAGCAAGGCCTCTGAGAGCAAATGTCATGGTCCGGGATGGTGGCCTCAAGATCAGCACTTGGTTGTTTTGTCCCCTTAGGCTCATAGAGAGTGTCTCTATTAGGATGTGTGGCCTTGTTGGAGGAAGTGTGTCACCGGGAGGTGGGTGGGCATTGAGCTCTCCAATATACAAGCCAGGCCTAGCATTTCAGTTTCTTCCTGCTGCCTGTGGATCCAGATATAGAGCTCTCAGCTACCTCTCCAGCATGTCTGCTTCCCATATGCAGCCATGCTTCCCATCATGATGATCACGGAGTAAACCTCTGAACCTGTAAGCCAGCCCCAATGAAATGCTTTCCTTTATAAGAGTTGCCATGGTCCTGGTATCTTTTCATAGCAATAGACATCCTAAGACACATTTTGAACCCAGCGGGAAGACAGTGCCTCCACCGGTCCTCGGCATACCTTGCTCCCAGAATCCTTTTTAGATCATCTCAACTTTACCTCAGCTCCTTCTCCTATCCACAAACAAACAAGCCACCAAGGCCAGTGGCCCCAGCATACCACTCTCTCTCTCCTCACCTCCTTGTGAAGCAGAATACAGAAAAAAATTAAAAACCCTACCAATTACTAGATAGTGACATATTGATTTATGTAGTGGTTTACTTGAAGCACCACAGCTATAGCTCATTTCCAGGTGTGATTTTGAGTGATACATGGAACCAGATGACATGAAGAAATAGATGAAACGAGGGGCCGTTGTCCTTGACAACCTGGCCACAAAGGCTTGCACCTGTCAATCGTCTATAACATGTGCCTTTAAAAACAGAAAGCTGACTGCCACACAGGCTGTGAAATCTTGCTCTCTTGCCTGCTCCTCTTTGTGCTTTTAGAGTATAAAATGAGACCTGGCAGACTAGACCTGGCGCGGGAGCTGCCCTGGCCTCTGTCCAATGGAGAGATCACTCCTCCACGTGTGTTGGTGCCTATTCCAGAGAGATTCCTGCAACAGCTGCTTTACCCAATGCTGCTATGTGTGCTGAGAGGCTGGGGGTGTGGCACAGTTGGTAGAGCACTTGTTTAGCATGCATGGAGCCCTGGGTTTGAGTGCCAGCACTTCAAAGAATGGAAGCAAGATGCCACACCCCTATAATGCATTTGGGAGATGGAGACAGGAGGATGAATCACTTGGCCACATAATCAAGTCAGATGCTAATATGGGCTACACTAGACACTGCCTCAAAAAAAAAAAATAGCATACTGAAGAAAAAGAGTAATAAAATGCCAGGTAATTATGGTAATTATGTGGCCATTCAGGTATAGGGTCAATCAGCCATCCCTTCCACGTGAATAAGGTGTAGTGATTGGGACTTTGAGTTCAGTGTTGCTTTGTGGTGCAGTAATTACCTAGACTATGTGAGGTCCTGAGTTCCAGAGCCAGAGATATTGATCTGGACCTGATTCTTCATAGAGAGAATCTGAAGTTCTGGTCTTGAAGGGCACAGAGGTTTTTAAGAAGTGTAGACACAGGCTGGAGAGATGGCACAGTGGCTAAAAGAACTGATTGCTCTTCCAGAGGTCCTGAGTTCAGTTCCTAGCTCATGATGATCATGATGGTAACTCATGATCATCTGTAATGGGATCTGATGCCCTCTTCTTGTGTGTCTGAAGACAGCAAAGGTGTACTCAGGCAAATAAAATAAGTAAATCTTAAAAGAAGGGGGGGGGGCTGGAGAGATGGCTCAGCGGTTAAGAGCACTGACTGCTCTTCTGAAGGTCCTGAGTTCAAATCCCAGCAACCACATGGTGACTCACAACCATCCGTAATGAGATCTGATGCCTTCTTCTGGTGTGTCTGAAGACAGCTACAGTGTACTTACCTATAACAATAAATAAATCTTTAAAAAAAAAAAAAGGAAGTGCAGACATTGAGGTTGGGCATGGTGGTGCATGCCTTTAATCCCAATATTTAGGAGTCAGGAATAGGCAGATTTCTCTGAGTTCTGGGGCAGCCAGAGCAACAGTGAAACAATGTCTCAAACACAATAAAATCAACCCTCCAAAAAAAGAACTGCAAATTTTGGCAAAACACCTTGGCTACTGGAGAACAAGCTGACAAGCTCCTTGGGAGACTTCCTGGTGTGGGACTCAGAGCTTTAATACAGCCTAAGATAAATGTGCTGGTAGGCACAGCTTGGTGAACAGTCTGGGACTGGACTCTCCAGCAAGGGGAGATAGAAGGGGGGCGGGTATGGAGCCGTTGAGTAACCTGGACTATACATTATACCTTCCTGATCTGTAGTGGACACAATAGAATAATAAAAATGGATTTGGGAGGAAGGAAGGAAGGAAGGAAGGAAGGAAGGAAGGAAGGAAGGGAGGAAGGGAGGAAGGAAATGGGAAGCAGAGAGAAGAAATGAGAACCAGTCTGAGTAGAACAAAAAGACATCATAGAAGGCAAAGATTGGCTGGTTCCAGATAGACACACTGGAAATGCATTTGGCAGCAGTCTGGGGTCATAATATAGAGCAGCCGGCCCCTTCCCAAAAGCCTGGCCCCTGTCCCTTCACTTGGCTCTCCTCTGCCACAGCCACTGTCATGGTCAATTGTTGCTGACCAACTTTGTTGTGGGCTTCCACCATGGGTGGCCAGAGGAGCCAGGATGTTCTGGGGGGTTCCAGGTAGGGTCCCTGGTGAGTAGATCACCATTGGCACCCACAGTGGTGGTGGCCAGATGACAGAATTTCCTTTTCTTCCTCTGCATCCCCAAACTCTGGCACATACATGTTCTTCAAGACACGGGGGATGAGTGGGGTCATACCCCACAAACCTAGATGTATTCTTCTGAGTGGCTGGGGACACCCGGCAACCTTGGAAAGGAAAGGCCTTGGGGTGTGGACAGCCCCTGTCCTTTATCCTATAAATGGTGCTTTTTGAATGTTTGTTTGACTTTTATCCTTGTTTTGTTCTATTATTTTGACACAGAGTCTAACTATGTAGACCAGGTTGGCTTCAAGTTCAGACATCCACTGGCCTCTGCCTCCTGAGTGCTGGGATCAAAGGTGTGCCACTATGCTCACCTAAGCCTTCTTTATTATTGTTTTTATATCCAAGTATCATAGAGACTCTTATTTAATTTTAAAATGAACATTGATAAGCATATAAAAGCATTAGTTTTTTTTTTAAGATTTATTTATTTATTTTATGTATGTTAGTACACTGTCCCTGTCTTCAGATACACCAGAAGAAGGCATCGGATGCCCATTACGGATGGTTGTGAGCCACCATGTGGTTGCTGGGAATTGAACTCAGGACCTCTGGAAGAGCAGCCAGTGCTCTTGACCACTGAGCCATCTCTCTAGCCCTAAAAGCATTAGTTTTTATCCCCAAATATTACTTATAGACTATGCATCTGCTACACATTTTATATTTATTCCAAACAACATAAAGGCAGGTAATTTCTAGGTTTTGGTTGTTTTGTCAACTGGGCACATGTTAGCATTATCTAGGAAGAAGTTCTCAGCTGAGAAAATGGCTCTATGGTGTGCAGCTATAGGAAAGCCCATGGGAATATTTTCTAGACTAATGATCGATGTGGGAGAGCCTAGATCAGTGTGGGTGGTGTCACTACTGGGCAGGGGGTCTGGTGTTGTATACAAAAGGGTGAGCAGGTCATAGATAGCAAGCCAGTGATCAGTGTTCTGTAGGGGTGGGTTTTGATGCTAAGGTCCTGTTCCCCAATTGGTTCTTGGTAAAGAAAGCCATGGGCCAATTGCTGAGAAGGAAGGTTCAGGTGGGACTTCCGGGTCCCTGGTGGAAAAGGGAGATGAAAGGAAGGAGAGGAGACTTTTTCCATGCTTTGGAGGAAGAAGAATCCAGCTGTGGGCTACTACTACTACAGGCAAGTGGTCAGGGATATTTGAGTTGTAAATAAACAACTGTGTGTGCCTTTTATCTGTAGATTCAAGAGAAGCAGAGTAGGGGCTGGCAGCATGGTCACCTCCTGGAACAAAGGCAGGTAGTGCAAAGCTACATGCAACAGTCTCCTCCATGGCTCCTGCTCCATTTTCTGTTCCCTGAGCTGGTATGTGAGTCAAAAGCCATAAGATGAAATAAACCCTTACCTCCCCAAGTTGTTTTTGGTCACAGTGCTTTGTCTCAGCAATGGAAACCTTAACTAAGACACCTAGGTTGACCTTCAACTCCCAGGCTCCGTGATCTCTCCCCTCACCCTCCCAGGCAAACTAGAGACAGGTGAATGACCAGTTCTCTGTGTATGATGTCAGGGGCGGAACCCAGGGCTTCACACATGCTAGGCAAGTGTTCTACCCCCAAGCCATATCCCCAGCTTTTAAAAGAAAAACGAGCTGAAAAGATTTTTACTTTGTGTTTATGTTTGAGTATATGCACCATGTAAGCGCAGTACCCTCAGAGTCCTGAAGAGGGCACAAGATCCCTTGGAGCTGGAGTTAATGGAAGGTTGTGAGTTGCCACATGTGGGAACTAGGAACCTAGGTCCTCTGCAAGAGCAGCAAGGGCTCTTTACTGCTGAGCTGTCTCTCCAGCCCTTATTTCACTCTTCAGGGGAAAGCACTACCACAGATCCAAACATGTGTGGATGTGAATTAAGGAGCATGTGCTGGTGTGCCAGGTTCTAATTCTGCTCTCTAGAGATGGAGAGATGGCCCAGAGGTTAAGAGCACTGGCTGCTTTTTCAGAGATCTGGAGTTTAATTCCTAGCAACCATATGGTGGCTCAGTGGGATCTGATGCCCTCTTCTAGTATGTCTGAAGAAAGCTACAGTGTGTATATATATATATATGTGTGTGTGTGTGTGTGTGTGTGTGTGTGTGTGTGTGTGTGTATATATAAAATATAAATCTTTTTTTTTTTTTTTTAAGATTTATTTATTATATGTAAGTACACTGTAGCTGTCTTCAGACGGTCCAGAAGAGGGCGCCAGATCTTGTTACGGATGGTTGTGAGCCACCATGTGGATGCTGGGATTTGAACTTATCACCTTCGGAAGAGCAGTCGGGTGCTCTTACCCGCTGAGCCATCTCACCAGCCCCAATCTTTTATTTTTTATCTGCTCTCTGGTGCTGGGCTGTTCTCTATGAGTCCTGACGTCGAATCTGGCCTCCAGTTCCCACAGGCCTTCTCATCAACTGCCTGCCTGATACTCTGCATGACTGCAAGGTGGGTGGGAGAGGGATTCTGGAGACAGGATTAGTAACTGCCACTTATTACCTTACGGGTGCTGGTTATTATCCTGTCACCAGGGAGCAGAGTCATCCTGCGCTTGTGGTACATGCATAGCTATGCAGGATAAGAAGGTTGCCTGTCGGGATTGAGTCCACAAGATAACTGGGATGCCAGCCTGGGGGAGGGGGTGCTACATCCACTCCAGTAGTGACCCACCTGACAGGCTGAAAAGCCTGGGCACGGTCCCGAGGTGAAAAGTTCACGGAAACTTAGTCTCCTGGAATCGTGGCTAACGAATGCTCCAATGTCCTTGCTTTAGTTGGTAAACAGATCTGTGTGCTTTCCCTTAATATTGCTTTATTATAAGTGCTCCTAAGGATTAATTTTTTGACATATAGCTAAGTTAGATTCTAGGCAGTCCTTGATCCGACCTTGGGCATGGATAGCTAAGTCATTGCACTACACAGAAATTTACCATTATGTAGGAAGAAGGAAGTTTGTGACCTGAGGAGAAACCAGAGTAGATACTTAGAACTATAGCTAGCTGAGTTACACCCATATACAAGTATTTAAAATGGCCTAGGGGGAAGGTGGACTATGGCAAGGGCACGAAGCCCTTGCCCCTGGCTTCTAAGTTTAAGCAGACCTTAGCTGGGGTTGTTTTTGATACTAGTTGTTAACATTGAATTTTATCCCAGTTGGTTCCTGCCAGTCCTTGCATTCCTCTGTTTTGTGTAAGAATCCAGTAACCTCATTTTACCTTGCTGGTGTGTCACCTAACTTCCCTATTTCCTTCTGTATAAAAAGTTTGATGCTCGATTTGACAAATTACATTCAGATCCACACTCCCTTGTTTTAAGTCTGTTTGTCACCCCACTTTCGCCGACTCTTTGCCCACCTGTAACCAAACCTGAGTTTTGCCCGTGGATAGAGGACCCAAGTGAGGTTCGTCTGCGGCGGGGGTGGTGGTGGTGGTGGTAGTGGTGTATTAGTCTCACTACATGAACACAACTGATAATTTTAACTGATATCCTGTGCTTCCAGCCCAATACTAGTGACTTTTTTATATTGACGTAAGTAACAAATGTTTACAAATGTTAGTGCATGTGTACATATAAGTACATGAAGTTGACATCCATGTGTCTTCCTCAGTTACCCTATACCTTATTTTAAAAGATTCTGCCTGGTGGTGATGACACACACTCTTTTTTTTTGGGGGGGGGTTCGAGACAGGGTTTCTCTGTGTAGCCCTGGATGTCCTGGAACTCACTTTGTAGACCAGGCTGGCCTCGAACTCAGAAATCTGCCTGCCTCTGCCTCCCGAGTGCTGGGATTAAAGGCGTGCGCCACCACGCCCGGCAATGACACACACTCTTAATCCTTGCACTCGAGAGGCAGAGGCAGATGGATCTCTGAGTTTGAGGTTAGCCTGGTCTACAGAGTGTGTTCCAGGACAGCCAGGGCTACATAGAGAAACCCTGTCATGAAAAACCAAGGAGGAAGAAGAAGAGGGAAGGAAGGGGGAGGGAGAGGAAGGGAAGGGAAGGGGAGAAGGGTGGGAGGAAAGAGGAAAAAGGAAAAGAAGATGAGGAGGAGAGATGCAGTCTATCATGGCGGTGAAGACATGGTGGTGGAGTAGGAGGCCATATGCTCACATTTCATTGACACTCAGAAAGCAGACCATGAACAGGAAGTGTGTGTGGGGGGGTCTATGATGTCTGATGGCCTGTCCCCTTGACCCACTTCTTTCAGTGAAACTCCACCTCCTAGAGTCCCCAACCTTCCCAAACAGCAGTGCTCGCTGTATTGCCTAGGGGAGTGTAGTCTGCCTAGGGCGGGCTCAGCAACAAACCCAGGGAGGAAGAGGTGCACACCTCTTGGTGAGGGGACCTCATCTTCTAGGTTCCCGCTGACAGTCCAGGGCTCATGATTTTACCCACACCCCAAAGCTGGCACCACACTGTACCACAAGGAAGTTCAACAATTATACCTCAAAATGATGCTAACTTTAAGTCAGGGGTACATTTTAGTGATTTTATTTAAGGTTTATTTATTTATTATATACAAGTACACTGTAACTGTCTTCAGACACACCAGAAGAGGGCATCTGATCTCATTACAGATGGTTGCCAAGATTTGAAAACTCAGGGCCTCTGGAAGAGCAGTCAGTGTTTTTAACTGCTGAGCCATCTCTCCAACCCCCATTTTAGTGATTTAAACTAAAAAACAGTCAATGAATATAAAGCCAATGAACGCTCCTCATCCCATCTCTGCTGCAGCCTGTGTGCTGGCGAGGGCTCAGACTCCCTCCCAGTTACTGTGAGTAGGCATTCTTCACTACTAGTCTCTCTAGATAAGGGCAAAAACCTTGTATTTAAATGGACCCAGTTTCCTCTGAGGGACTGGAGAAGCTTGCTAAACTAGCCAGGCTTTCCTCAGCCACACAGTAATTTGGGGAACATCTCAGAAGCACCCCCTCCCCCTGTGTCTTTGATATCTGATGCCCTAACCCTACCCTATCCAGTAAAGCAGGATATTCTGGCTTATAGAAGCTGTGGAGGGTTCTGTTCATTTCTAGGCTGACCTGAATGAAGTTCAGGAGAGGTCTTCAGACAATGGTCACCTGCAGTGCCTCTTGGAATCCAGAGCAGTGAGTCCAGGCTGGGAGCCTGATCCCTTGGCCAAGGATGCAGGTTGAGGGAGAGATGGGATGTTCTCAGAGTATGTACGAGCCGTGGATTGACCAGACAGCTACTGGCCAAGGATGCAGGTTGAGGGAGAGATGGGATGTTCTCAGCCCTGGATTGACCAGACAGCTACAATTACTAAAATGTAACCTCACTTTACAACTAGCTTCATGTGGAGACATGAGTCACATGTCACCCCGTCATCTGTGTTTGTGATGTGTCCCAAGAGTCCCAAAGTCACCTGGCCTATACAAAGAAACAATTTTATGAATAGTATCATCACCATAGATAGAAAACCCTGTGTCCTTGGCTGTCCCTGTTGTACCTCATCTTTCCCTCCCACCTGTGACTGGCCTGGGTGGACAGACAGTTCTATGAGCTGGCTGTTCTCTCAGTATGCCTCCAACTTCAACAGGACTTGAGGAGGAATAGATAGGACCGGCCTCTCCTGATGGTAAACTGATGTTGCTCCCCTGCTCAGACCCTCTAGCTGCTCCAAGATCACTTAAGGTCAAACTCTCCCCCAGACCCCAAAGCCAGCTATAATGGTGTCTTAGTTAGGTAGAGTTTTACTACTGTGAACAGATACCATGACCAGGTATCTGTTATACCATTATATATATGGCAACTCTTATAAGGACAACATTTAATTGGGGCTTATTGTGGATTTGGTTTAATGCTACCATTATGTTATTTGGGTTCCCAAAATTGCACAAGAATCCATATGTATGACACTCAAGGGTCCCTGCCCCCAGTTGCTTCTAATTGATAAATAAAGTTGCCAGTGGCCAATGGCTGGGCAGGGAGACAGAGGCAGGACTTTAGGATTTTTCGGGCAAGGGGATGGAGAGAGAAGAAGGATTTAGAACCATCATGATGGGAAAGCAGAAAGATCAGGCCTGAGAAGTTCAGGAAAAGAGAGCACACCAAACATATAAGAGCCAGGAAAGAGTGGCCCCAGAGCCCCCCTGCACCCTCACCCCCAGGTTCAGGGTGACCAGGATGAAATATAGTTTTAGTAAGTAATAATTCAGGAATATCATAGGGGAGAGAGTGTAGATGTTTGAGAGTGGCCCAGTCATTGAGCTATTAATTAAGGCATATTAAATAAAAGGCTGTGTGTGTGTGTGTGTGTGTGTGTGTGTGTGTGTGTGTGTGTGTGTTTCATTCAGGAATCCAGAACATTGGGGTGGGTAGTAAGTAACTCTTGAGGAGCAAGGGACTCACATTGCTGCAGCTGGGGCAATTCGAGTATGTAATTGCTTCCTGCTACAGGGCTGGCTTACAAGTTCAGAGGTCCAGTCCGTTATCATCAAAGCGGAAACATGGCAGCGTCCAGGCAGGCATGGTACAGGAGGATCTGAGAGTTCCACATCTTCATCTGAAGGCTGCTAGAAGACTGACTTCCAGGCAGCTAGGACAAGGGTCCTTAAAGCCCACACCCACAGAGATACACCTACTCCAACAAGGCCACACCCACCCCAACAAGGCCACACCCACTCCAACAAGGCCACACCTCCTAACATTGCCACTCCCTGGGCCAGGCATATCTAAACCACCACAGATGGCAACCCCAGTTGCCACCCATGGTGCTTAGAACCCGCCATGCCCTCCTTTGCACCTGACACTCCTGATCTCAGCACACACCTTTCCCTGGGCTTTCGTCCTCTCACTTTTAACTTTATTTTTAAGCCTGTTTATTAACTGATTCCCCTTCATCGGTTTTAGGGTCGGGGAATATGTAGCTTGGCCTGGCCGCTGGTTGCTATAGCTCCATAATTACTGAGTTGCCCACACTCTCCCAGAACTTGCCCAGGGAGTCAGCCAGTCCTAGTGTTGTTTTGCCCTAGGACATCTCTGCTGAGAATGGCTGTGGCCAGTGGCTTGCAGAGAGGCAGCAAGAACGCCACACCAAATGTCCATTGGGCACCCCTCCCCCGCCCCAGTGGCGGATCGCAGTCTTTGTTCCTATGGACTTTCAAAGCACACAACTTTATTTGACGCAGTAGACAGTGCTGTGACCCCACATTAAAGATGAGGACAATAAGGAAAGGTGCGGCTCCTGGAACAAAGTGGGCTTTGTAAATGGAACCATGTCTGCCTGGTACCTACTGCAAAATCAACTGTCTGTCTCTTCTTGCCAGGCTCAGTGGTCACTTGGCCTGCACTGTCAGTAGCCCTTGGGCTCAGCACAATCTCCATAACTACTTGTGCCTCTGCCCTTCTCTGAGAGGGGTGGGACCACAGTGGTGAATGAGGCTTGTGTGTAGATGCTGGGAAATCTGCGGGGACAGGAGCGAGGAGGTGGGGCTATCTTCTGAGCTGGGGGTGGGGGCAGTTGAAAACCGTGTGGTGGGGTCAGGGTTGGAGGGTCAATGTAGATTGACAGAAGGGCCTGATGGCACAGCCTGTCCCTGGATGCTGACAGTTACAGTGTCCGTGCACATGAGAAGATCACCGACTGCTGTATTCATTTTGTGTTGCTGTTATTAGGATGCCTGGCACTGGGTAGCACAGAAAACAGTTTTATTTGCCCACCAGTAGTGGCTGCATCATTGCATGGTAGACAGCTTCTAAGGAAGGAAGGAAGGAAAGGGTGAATTTGCTCTTCTAGAATCATAGAGCTATCTCAGCACTGAGAACTGCATGGATGCTTTCTGGGACACACCTCTAGGACCCTATGACCTGTCTTCAGGTCCCCCCCTCTTAAAGGATACACCCTCTTTGCTGATGTCTACACTGGAGGCTCAGCTTCTAGAACATGAATCCTTCAGTTTCTACCCAAACCACAGCTAAACCATGGTGGGAGCATTTCCTACTTAGCTCTGGCGCTATAGGGAGTGTAGACAGTGCCGCTAGGGAGTGAGGTTGGGGGGATAGGAACAGGCTCCCTCCTATGGGCAGGGCTGTTCATGGTTGAATCCTCCTATCAATGCCAAGAGTAGGAGTCCCTAGACGCTGGGGAAGTTACTAGTCACATCTACCTGCGGGGTCATAAAGGACCAACCCTTCTAAACGCTGCCCTTCAAACGACTGTCCCTGCTGTCTGTGCTGCCTTTTCCTTTTTAAAGCTCGTTTGCAAAAAACGTTACTGAAAAATTGAATCACACCCAGCGTGGGAAAGTGTGGCAGTTCCTCAAAAAAAGCCACCGCAGACTCATCCGAGCAGTCGCACGCCTGCGACTACAGTGGAAGGGGACAGCAAAGAGAGCTGAACGGGAGACATCTGCACACTCACGTTCCTGCGGGGTCTGCTCAACTGCTCAAGGTGGGAGCCGCCTGGTGCTTCATCACAGGAAGACCGGCATTGCGGGCCTCTGTGTGGTACGTGCCCTTAGGAGAAAGTACCTGGTGCTGGGGTGTAGTGGATACTTTTCTGTTGCTGTGATAAAATACACTGTGACAGTTTGAATTTGCTTGGCTGTTTGGAGGTGTGGCCTTACTGGAGTAGGTGTGGCTTCGCTGAAGTAGGTGTGGCCTTGCCAGAGGAAGTGTGTCTCTGTGGGGATTTCTCCTAACCACGTGGGAGCCAGAACTTTCAGGTCCTCCTGCACCGTGTCTGCCTGGACGCTGCTATGCTCCCGCCTTGATGATAATGGACTGACCCTCTGAACCCAGTCATCATGCTGGGTCATTCAGAAAGAAAAGAGGTTTATTTGGCTTAGGACTTTGGCTGTTTCAAACTCCATTTAGCATAGCCCGTGAGTGCCCAACAAGGCTCCCCGGCTGCATAACAATAGGGCTGGTGCCAGCACTCGGTGGAAGGGAGAGGGTGCTGAGCAGTATGTGCCACATCCTACGTAGCTTGGGTCCTAGACTAGAGGCAGCGACGAATGAAGAAAAGACAGTCATACAGACACATGTACAGTGAAGCCGGCATCAGGTGGGGTTCTCAGATGCTAACACTACTGCAACAACCCAGAACTTCAATGTGTTTGTTAGGCATAGCACAGGGGGAGGTGTTAGTCTCCGTAGGAGCTCTCTGTAGATTAGGCTGTCTCAGGTTATAAAGGAGGAGGCCACAGTTGCACACACTGATTGATTGTCTATAAACACATAGACCCAGACAGACTCGAGAATAGCTTTGCCGTTTCTCTCGAGCCTGGGCCATTTGGGTAATGACTTTGCCAATTGTGTATGGGTCTAAGGACTTGAATCCTCCACATGATTGTTCCCATGCCAAAATATGCATTCTTTCAGGACTTGACTCACTCGGGGCTTTCTCAGCTACCTCTCGTAGAGGGGGAGCATTTGCCCGGCTTTGTGAGAATGCCCTAGGTGATTAGTCTCATCTTGATCACGCTGAGAGGAGTGTTTATTTGCCCCAAGATCTGCCCCAGTTACCTAGTGACCAGCCCCACACCCCCACACTGTTGTAGGCAGGAGTGGATAGACCCTGAGGTACAGGGCCCTGGCTTCAAGCACCTGCTGGGACTGTTGCTTCCTGTGTCCCTCTTAGATGGGTCCCTTTGAGGACTACAGTGGAAGTCAAGTCTTACAGCATCCTTGACTCTGCAAGAAGCTCTTGATTGAAGCTGGCTCTCGGGTGACACTTCCAGGTGACTGTCCTAGGGTCTATCTGAGTTCCCAGGGGGTAGGTAGTCTTCTGGCCCCTGCCAGGGCTCCAGGACTCCTTCCTTGTAGGCATGAGTACTGTGTCTCCAGTCACAAGGTTTTATGTTGACTGAGACTGGAATGCGGTAGACTGTCAGAGGTTTTGAGTGAACCCTCCTGAGCCATTTGGCAGGGCTCCTTGCTTTTCTTCTTAACAAAAACCTGTTGTTGTAGCTGGGCTGTTCTCACTTAAGAGGAGACCAGGATGAACTTTTTATGAAGTTTTGTTTTGTTTTGTTTTCCTTTTTTTCTTGCTCTGACCCTGCTCACTCCAGCTCAAAAACTAATTTAATTAATTAATTAATTTATTTATTATATGTAAGTATACTGTACCTGTCTTCAGACACACCAGAAGAGGACATCTGATCTCATTACAGATGGTTGTGAGCCACCATGTGGTTGCTGAAATTTGAACTTAGGACCTCTGGGAGAGCAGTCAGTGCTCTTAACCTCTGAGCCACCTCTACAGCCTCTTGAAGATTTATTTATTTATTTATTTATTTATTTATTTGGTTTTTCGAGACAGGGTTTCTCTGTGTAGCCCTGGCTGTCCTGGAACTCACTTTATAGACCAGGATGGCCTCGAACTCAGAAATCCACCTGCCTCTGCCTCCAGAGTGCTGGGATTAAAGGCATGCACCACCATGCCTGGCTAGTTTTTTATTTTATATTATTTATTTATTATTATTTATACATGTGCACTGTAACTAACTTCAGAAACACACCAGAAGAGTGCATCAGATCTCATTACAGATGGTTGTGAGCCACCATGTGGTTGCTGGGATTTGAATTCAGGACCTCTGGAAGAGCAGTCAGCGCCCTTAACCTCTGAGCCATCTCTCCAGCCTGAATTTGAAGTTTTTATTGAACCATTTTCACTGTAACAGGGGCCCTGGCTTTATTATTATTTGTTCTTGAAAGTGAATCTTTTATCATAATGGCTCTCATGCCTGAGCTATACAGCACCCCCCCTTGTTATCCCCTGCTACCTCCTCTGTTCCCCCTCCCCCTCCTCCCCACCCCTACACCTGCCTGCATGCTTGCCAGTTTTACATGACCTCTGTATGATCTTGCTGTCAGGCTGCATCTTACACAGGGTTTCCATTGCTGCTACAAAAACACCGTGGCCAAAAAGCAAGCTGGGGAGGGAAGGGTTTATTCAGCTTACACTTCCACATTGCTGTTCATCCCTGAAGGAAGTCAGGACAGGACCTCACACAGGACAGAAACTTGGAGGCAGGAGGTGATGCAGACCATGGAGAGGTGCTGCTTACTGGCTTGCTTTCCTTGGCTTGCTCAGCTTGCTTTCTTAGAGCCCAGGACCACCAGTCCAGGGATGTCACCTCCCACAATGGGCAGGGCTCTCCCCCATCAGTCACTAATAAGGAAACTGCCTTACAGGATGTGAGGGCGATCTAGCTGCTACATCTGTTAGCCCATTGATCACTAGGGTTGGTTTGGCTGACCTGACTGGCTAGGCTGACATCCCCTTCCTCCCCCACGGCTCCGTTGTGCATCCTCCCTGACGCTGCATACTCTGTCAATGACGAGAAGAACCGTCCTCAAACAGAGGAGGATCGGCCTTCCGTCAAGGGTAGCTGTGCTCCCCTGCTAGAACCTCCAGACAAGCTCTCAAGGAAATGCCTTGTAGGGCTGGAGAGATAGGCTCAGTGGTTAAGAGCACTGACTGCTCTTCCGAAGGTCCTGAGTTCAAATCCCAGCAAAACCACAGTGGCTCCCAGTCATCTGTAATGAGATTGGATGCCCTCTTCTGGAGTGTCTAAACACAGTGTATGTCAAGTTGACTTAAGACCAGCCAGCCCAGGCAGGCATGGGGGACTGCCTTATATTGTTATTGCTTCACAGTTGAATGAGCAAATTATTCAAATTGCAAAACAATCCCTGACCATACAGGTGGTGGAGAGAGCCTAGGCTAGCCCCACTTGGGCTTGGCTACCATTGGTGGTTATCCCGAGAGCCCTGGGCACACCAGGGTCTAAGCATACGCCCATCATGTGCTCATCCCTACCTAGCTACACTGCTAAGAAGTAGACATTATGATTTTCTCCATCCAAAGTGAAGACACTGAGAGTCAGAGAGATTAGGAAACCTGCCCAGTAGATAATACACAGTTAGCTGCCAGCTGGGGATCAGGATGTAAATCTTGGCCCAGGTTGGTTTCAGGAGATTACAGATCTAAGGACTCCCACAGCTTCCTGTCAGACAGAGGAGCCAGAATTGGGGGAAGGGCAGGCAAGGAATCTCCTGAGTTAACGACGACAACAACAACAACAAAAAGTGTAGTTCCAAGTTTTTAATCACTCTGGGGAGGGACCAATGTGGAGACTGAGGCTGTCTGGCACCTTTTAGCAGCTGTCTGGAGGTTACACCTTCTAATTGTGGGCACTCCCAGAAAGCCAAACCCATACAACAGTGTGGATTCTCTCAGTAGATAATTATTTATAATTAGCATTGCAGCGCCAGAAGATTGTTTTTAAATTGCTTCAAAATAGTCCCCAAGGGCATCCCCATTCCACCCCCGAATACATTTAATTTTCTATCAGTATGTAGTAAGTTGTAACACCTGTCCAAAAGTTGTGTGTGTGTGTGTGTTTTTTAAATGTACGTAAATTAAAGCCTGGTATTGGTGTAGGGAGCCGTTTAATGTCTTTACCGACTGTGACTGTGCACAGAGGGAAGGATGCTGGCAAGCACCTCATGACTCCACCTAACCAGTGACATTTACCAACACCAGGACAATAGGACTGTGCAGGCCCTGATCTGTCCCTCTGTTGGTCAGACCAGCCTGAAGGTACAGACTGTCTGAAGCGCCAGGTCCCCAGACAGAGTTGGACCTTGCTGGCTCTGGGGCCAGTTTAGTGCTCAGTGATTGGAGGCTCAGAATGAGGAATGAGCCCTGGTAGTTGGATAGACTGGTCTTTGGTGGGGCACACATGCCTTCACCTGCCTGAGCTCCATTGATTGCAGCCACTGAAGCTAGGCATGTAACCAGTCAAGCCCGGGCATTTGGGAACCCATTGAATCCGAATCCCATCTCCACCACAGCAAGTGGTTAGAGATTTCATTTGGACACCTGATCTCTTGGGTTCTAAAATAAACGCTTGCTGGGATCAAATGCTGCTCTCTGCAGGTTGCCTGCTGTGTTATTAATGAGAGCTCAATTATAGAGTCCTGGCTTTGTGGAGTGCCCAGCACGCTCACTTCCTCCTGCTAAGCCCCAGGGAGGGCCCTTCCTCTGTCACAGTCAGCCAAGACACCTTCATGCCACTCTGTGCTAAGAGAACCTGGTATGAGGAGGGACTCAGTGCTCAGGCTCCTTGGCAGGGACAGAGTTGGTGTGTGGGGGGTGGGTGGGCTCCCTCCTGTCTCATTTGCTCCCCTAACTCCGAAGGGCTGAAGGGTAGGGATTCAGATCCCCATTTCTGCGGAGTCCAAACAAGGTGAAGAGCCAGAGAGCGGGGAGGCAGGCTTTGTACGAAATCTGGCCATTTCGCACACAAAGCCAAGAATGCACCCAGATCCTGGGAAGGAAGAGACTAGAAAAGGCACCGTGGCCCACACTGGCCTGCACACCCACAAGGAGTCAGTCTTGGTTTGCTTCTGCCCAAGAACCCCCATTCAACTTGGAGCCTCTCTAGACAAGATAATTAATTGGGGGTAGAGTAGGTGGCCGGTGTGTGGTTCTTCCTCCTCTTTCATTCCAAATGTTTATTGGAGGCTGAGCACAAACTCTGTAGGACAGTCTCCTGATAACCCTCCTCTGGGGCACCACCAATTTGGGATACGAACCTCGCTCGTCCCCGAAGGGAAATTGTACATTTTTATAGGACGGGAACACGGGGGGGGGGGGGGGGGGGGGGGGGGGGGGGGGGGGGGGTGGAGTGGGGTGGGTTGGTGAATTGACCAATCCTATTTTGACACAAGGTGTTAAACAAGGAAGTTAATGGAGGTGATTGGGCCCTGTCTGGGTCATTTGGTTTCAGGGTCCTTGTGTCACCTTTTACAGCCAGGTCCTTTCTGGACTCTGGACTGGAACTAAGGAGAACTGAGGGGATGGAGGAGCCGCAAGCTGTAGTAGTCAATTAAGATAAGCAAAGCATTTACGACTTTTGTGCCTTAGTTTAGATAACAGGACAACAGCAACTTCCCTCTTTACATCCTTTACTGGTTAACAGGCAGGCATGAAACACCTGGACAAGCAGGCAGGAGTTAGGTTCTGAGGCCTGGGAACATGAACTCAGTTTTGACCCTGTCAGCAAGACGGAGGTTGTTCCTGCGATGGCTAGACTCGGGGAAACTTCTAACAATTTTCGAGACACGAAAGTTGTAGGCTGCTGTCTGGGTTATTCTGCCTCTCTATAGGGCAGAGAGGCTGCCTCTCTAGCCCTCTTAGGGCTCCTGTAGACCCCTAGGAGCTCAGAGTGGGACTGTCTATGGAGAAAAGACTTTACAGAAAGAATTAAGTGAAAACAAGGTCACCCTGGTGGCCCCGATCCAACTGACTGGTGTCCTTGTTAGTATGACCAAAGGAAAACTCCCAGTTCCCCATGCCTCAAAAGGCATTCCAAACATCCAGGAATGAGCTCAACCCGGACTCTAAGAGGATTTCTGGTGGTTATATAAAATCCAAAATTCCTCAGGAACTTGTGAAGTTGGCGGTTCCATCTGCCCAAAAGCGGTTTTTTGGTTTTTTTTTTAAACTTTCCTTACTTTGGCAGAAGGGACTTACAAGGCCACCTATAGCACCTATCAGCATATCAAAGCACAATGCTAGTGTCACAAGTATCTGTTACACATTTTGAAGTCTCTTTCTCAACACCCCACACCCTTACTCTGCCCTTGGCTGCCTCTGTCTCTCAGTTTCATCTGGACCTTACTCTGTCTCTAATCATGGCTAACCACTTGTCTCTCCCAGGGGAGGGGATGGATGCTGCCTGGATTGAGCTTACTTTAACTGTGGTCATGCTGATCACCGAAGTGAAGAACTAGCCCATGCCTTGCCCGCCACCAGGGCCCTGCCCAAACTGTAGACACTGTTGGGTTGACTGCCCTACTCTGCCTTGCCAAGGTAGGACGGTTTTCCTGAGCTCCTCCTCCAACAGGAAAATGTCTCACCTTCTATTCTGACAGCTGAAGGCTGATGCTGTCCTGTGTGGCAGCTGAACACTGATGACCTCTGCCTGCCCCCAGCAAGACCATTGAGATCACCATGGAGAATCCCAGACTGGCTGACCGGGTAGTGGGGTTAGTCTCTTGACATTTTAACTGGTAGAGTTGAACTATACTTCTGACTCATATCTCTGTGATGGTGCTGATGCTGAGCTATGAGGATAATAGCTTTATCAGCTTAGCAGCAGCAAGCACACCTCAGCTAGCCCCTCCCACCTTGACTGTCACTGCCTGGCCAGTCCATTTCCTATGTAAGTTGACTTTTTTCTAGAGCTATTAGGCCTCCTGCTGAAAAAGGCCAACTCCCTGACATGTTCTTCACACGGAAAGAGAGAAAGTCACCCGACAGGCTTCAATGAAGAATCAAACCCAAGCTCTCATGCTGCTATTAGTAGCTAAACTTTTACTTTTTTACTATTCCTTTATTTAAAAGATCTTGCTTGGGCTGGAGAGATGGCTCAGTGGTTAAGAGCACTGACTGCTCTTCCAGAGGTCCTGAGTTCAACTTCCAGCAACCACATGGTGGCTCACAACCATCTCTAATGGGATCCAATGCTCTCTTCTGGTGTGTCTGAAGGCAACTACAGTGTACTTACTCACATGTATAAAATAAAACAAATTTAAAAAAAAAGATTAGCCGGAGAGTGGTGGCACACACCTTTAATCCAGCACTTGGGAGGCAGAGGCAGGCAGAGTTCTGAGTTCAAGGCCAACCTGGTCTACAGAGTGAGTTCCAGGACAGCCAGGGCTACACAAAGAAACCCTGTCTTGAAAAATTGGGGGGGGGGGAGATTTAAAAGATCTTGCTTTTCAATGACCACACTCCGAAATCAACCACTTATGTCTTGTGGTAAATGACTTGGATAA
>LR750311.1:568279-572012 GCA_902729485.2 Mus minutoides | reverse complement strand
GTATACCTAATGGCAATTTATTGTGTCTGTGTTTGTACGGACAGTGGAGAATGAACTGAATCTTCCGGGGCTGCCTAGGAGTGGGGTATTGTAGTTCCAGTAGAGACTCCCAGCTAGGACTTTAGTGGAGAATAAATCTCAGGGCAATAAAGGGATACTTTACTGAGGAGGGAGGGATAGGAGGGCTAAGCAGGCAGCCCCCTTAGGAGAAGAACAAAGATCCGCTAAGTCTTTACATAGCCTTGATTAGTAAATGGGAAATAGAGTTTCAGAGAAAGCTCTGAAGTCAGTGTGAATCTGATTGGTCGCCCTAGAAGCCACGGAGATACTAAGGCAGTGACTACTGTCCCACTTTGATCAGTCCAGAAATTGAGATGCAGGCTGGTCCACACTGCTGGCTGGTGGTATGAACCCCATCCCCAGCAGAGCCTCCTCCTGATTGACAGAGAGACAGGGCTTCCTCATCTCACACCCACTCTCCCTCCGGTTCTGACTTCAGTAGTCTGTGTGTGTGTCAGGAAAAAGGGGAACATAAAGAGATTCATTTTGCAACTCTCCAGCACTACCTCTACAGCTCGAGTTGAGATTTAGATGACGAGAGGAAGCAACCAGATATGGACAAAGTTTTGAAAGGCCCAGTATTTCCCCTTAGCTGGGAGGCAGCGGGGTGGGGTGTCTAAGAAGGCATGCAGAATTTCACAAATGGCAGGCAAATTTTCTACTGCTGAGCTATATCCTCAGCCCTAAAAGCAAATGTTTATTTTATTTTAAAGATTTATTTATTGATTTTATGTACATGAGTACACTATAGCAGTTTTTAGACACACCAGACGAGGGCGCCAGTTCCCATTACAGATGGTTGTGAGTCACCATGTGGTTTCTGGAAATTGAACTTAGGACCTCTGGAAGAACAGTCAGTGCTCTTAACCGCTGAGCCATCTCTCCAGCCCATATGTTTATTTTTTTAAAGATGGAGTTTCACTGTGTATCCCTGGCTGGCCTGAAACTCTCTATGTAGTCCAGGTTGGTTTTGAACTCTACAGAGATCCAGTTACTTCTGTCTCCTAAGTGCTGGGATTGAAGGCATGCAATGCTTGGCTTCTGAAAAGGGGTTCACTATGTATGTACCCTGGCAGGCTTGGAACTTACTATGTAGACCAGGCTGGCTTTGTTTCACAGAAATCCATTTGCCTCTGGATTTCCAGTTCTGGGATTAAAGGCATATGTATCGCTTGGTTTCTCAGTTACATTTCTTTTCTTTCTTCTTTCTTTCTTTCTTTCTTTCTTTCTTTCTTTCTTTCTTTCTTTCTTTTTTTTTAAAGATTTTATGTTATTTGTTTTATATATATGATGAGTATGCTGTATCTGTCTCCAGACACATCAGAAGAGGGCATCGGATCCCATTACAGATGGTCATGAGCCACCATGTGGATGCTGGGAATTGAACGCAGGACTTCTGGAAGAGCAGTCAGTGCTCCCAGCTGCGGAGCCGTCTCTCCAGCCCCTCTCAGGAGCATTTCTGACCCAAAGGAGTTGTGGTGGTTTGTAGGCATACATTGTTTTGAAACCTACTTTTATTAAGGGTTCAACACTCTGCTCTAGCCCACCATCCAGCAGAGGTAGTGGAAGAGAAAAGTCACTGGGATACGGGGGAAGTGGACTGTTCAGAAATAGTTCTTTGGGGTGAGCTCGGTCTTCTTTGGCAGCAGTTCAGTCCTGTAGCGAACACCAAATACAACTCAGCAGCTGCAGCCCGGTCCTCTAAGCAGGTAGACACAGTTTCAAACCAGCAGCAATAGTTCAATCCTGATAGAGCTGCCAGGCTTGCCAACAAGCCCGAGGCGAGGCAGCAGAAGCAGCAGAAGCAGCAGGCGGCCACAGGAACCTCATGAGCAGTTCTTGGGCGAGGTTGTCTTTTTGTTTGTTTGTTTGTTTGTTTGTTTATACAATTTTTATTAGATATTTTCTTCATTTACATTTCAAATGCTATCCCAAAAGTCCTCTATACCCTCCCCCCACCCTGCTCCCCTACCCACTCACTCCCACTTCTTGGCCCTGGCGTTCCCCTGTATTGGGGCATATAAAGTTTGCTAGAGCAAGGGGCCTCTCTTCCCAATAATGAATGGCCAACTAGGCCATCTTCTGCTACATATGCAGCTAGAGACACGAGCTCTGGGGGTACTGGTTAGTTCATATTGTTGTTCCACCTATAGGGTTGCAGACCCCTTTGGCTCTTGGGTACTTTCTCTAGCTTCTCCATTGGGAGCCCCGTGTTACATCCTATAGATGACTGTGAGCATCCACTTCTGTATTTGCCAGGCACTGACAAAGCCCTCACAGGAGTCAGCTATATCAGGGTCTTTTCAGCAAAATCTTGCTGGCGTACGCAGTAGTGTCTGTGTTTGGTGGCTGATTATGGGATGGACCCCCGGGTGGGGCAGTCTCTGAATGGTCCATCCGGGAGAGGTTGTCTTAATGGCGGTGTTATCACAAGTTGAGCTCAATAACACTATGTAATGTGAACCAATACATGTGTGCTATTAGCAAAGAATAGGAAGGCAGAGCAAACCAGACCAATGCTCATCTCCCACTGACTGTGGGGTCATATTTATACTCCATCATCACAGGTCCTTTCACATGTTTGCTATGGCAAAACATCCTTTCACCTGTGTCTGCTTCAGGAATACATCCTTTCACATGTTTGCTTTAGCAATACTTTCTTTCACCTGTGTGTTCCAGCAAAACATCATTTGACCTTCTAGTCCTTTCCAAAGGAACTTCAGTGGTTAGCTTTGTCAACTTGATACAATCTAAGATCACCTGGGAAGAGAGTCTCCACGTGGGATTGTCTGCCTTGGGTTGGCCTATCAGTATGCTATGGACGATTATCTTGAGTTGATTGATGTAGGAAGACTCAGCCCACTGTGGGTGGTACCATTCCCTAGGCAGGAGGTCATTCTCTCTATGCTGTTTGTGGAATGTGATGTGACCTGCTCGCTGTCTTGAGTTCCTGTTCCTGTGACCTCCCTACAGTAATAGACTGTAGCCTGGATTTGTGATCTAAACTATGCCCTTTCTCTCCTGCGTTGCTTTTTTTTTTTTTTTTGGTCAGGGTTTATCAAAGCAATAGTAAGTAAACAGGAGACCTGAGATCCCCAGGCTCTATATGGGCTTAGGGTACTCAGGGCTTGCTAGGGTACAGGAGACCCTACTAAGCCCATAGATGATAAGGACTAGGCAGATGGAGCCTTAGATCCAGGGTCAAAGAGAAGCATCCGTCAGGAGCATCCTGCCATGCTGCCAGGCCAGGTACTGCCCCACCTGGCTGGGCTTCTGTAAGGTGTGTTGTTGGCAGCCTTGCTCTGGGCCTCGGGAGGCTCACATTGTTGGATTAGCTGGCCTGCAACCTATAAGTTACTCAAATAAATTACCTTCATATATATGTATATATTTTACCTTTATATAGATAAATAGATAGAAAATATGTCTATAAATTTATATGCATTATAAATATCATGAAATATATATTGTATTATATATATTTATTTATAGAGATTCATCCTATACGTTCTGCTACTCTCGAGACCCCTGATCAATACACAAAAATATCTGTCATTTTGGTATTTCCACAAGCCATGGCTCAGTATATCCTGGGGCTCCAATCTGTACCAAGAAGAACCCCCTGTTATAAGTTATTTGCCTCTGCAGAAGGTTCTGTTTACAATAATTTGTT
>LR750311.1:485779-563279 GCA_902729485.2 Mus minutoides | reverse complement strand
GAACTCACTTTGTAGACCAGGCTGGCCTCAAACTCAGAAATCTGCCTGCCTCTGCCTCCCGAGTGCTGGGATTAAAGGTGTGCGTCACCACGCCTGGCCTCTTCTACCTTTTGGTGGGTTTCAGAATTTGAACTCAGGTCCTCAGGATGTATAGGAAGTGTTTTTACCTGCGGAGGCATTTCCAGCTGCTTAGACAAAGGCCAGACCACATAAAAGCGTAACTGTAAAGGATAATCGGCTTTCTCTAGGGTAAGGGGGCCTGGGCCCAGGCTGTTTCCAGTTTTTATTTAAATCCAGGCATAGGAAAGTCAGGGTCTGAACAGAGTCCCTGTTTTGAAAGAGAAAGGAATTCGGTTTGTGAGATTCCTGTCCATTCTGAGCCTGGCAGATTTCTCTGTGACCCATTCCTTTGGTAGGGAGGGGTAGGCTGACTATATAATCTTTGGAAATTATAAAAGTCAGAATACTGAAGAATGTTGAAGTGCCTGCTTCAGAGGTAACCGGAGTTCCTCCATTTTGAATCCAATTGCCAAGACTGAAAGTCTTTTTTTTTTTTTTTTTTTTTTTCCAAGAAAGGATTTCTCTGTGTAGCCCTGACAGTCCTAGAACTCACTCTGTAGATCAAGCTGGCCTCGAACTCAAGAGATCCTCCTGCCTCCCAAGTGCTGGGGATATGACTTTGGCCATGTATTCTCAACTTATATTATTTGAAAGTGTTTCTTTGAGATAAGTTCTTACTCTATAGTAGACTGTTCTTAAACTTGAAGCAATCCCTCTGCCTCACCCTCTTTAGTGCTGGGATTGAAGGCCTGGGCCACCTTAGTGCCTGACACAGTAAAGGGTTTCTTTTTCTCTGTCTGTCCCTGACTCTGTCTCTGTCTCTCCTCCCACCCGCCATCTTTTTCTTTTTGAGACAAGGGAATAGTTCTCTGTGTAGCCTTGGCTGTCCTGGAACTTGCTCTGTAGACCAGACTGGTCTCAAACTCACCTCAAATTCAGACTGGCCTCAAATTCACCTGCCTCTTTGTCCTGAATGCTGGAGGAGGGCCAGGTGGGATTGCAGGCTTAGAAGATCAAAACATAGGCCAAAAGGATCCAAGAAATCCTTTCTGAGCTAGCTAGAACAGATGGGAGTTGCCTGTGTATTGACTGTAAACAGAATCTCTACATTGTGAAATCCACTAAGTCATGGGGTTACTGTTGGGAAAGGAGTTTGATTAAACCTAAAGGTTAAAGATGCTTCAGCCTTAAGTGTTATTTTAACCTTTTTATTTGAAATATTTGAAAAGGAGTCTTGTACAGTTTTAGTGGGAGAGGATGTGTTTTTGTGCCCAGTCCTGCTGTGACTTGATATGCTAGGGTGGGTTGGCACCCACCTCTTCTTAGAGGAGAAGGTTGGGGGGGAGGAACTGTATGAGGAAGGACTGGGAGGAGGGTGGCTGCCATTGGGATGTAAAGTGAATACATTAATTAATGGGGGAAAAGGGAGCCTTGGCTCAATGTAGGCAATCTTTATAGCAAAGTGTGCTGAGATGCAGCTTTCAGCTGATAAACATTAACCCCTCTGGGTAAGGGGTTGTTCTCCCTTCCCCATTTCTCTCTTCTGTCAGCTCAGCCTCTGCCTTCCAGACAGCTTGGCTGAATCATGCAGCCTCTTCAACTCTTTTGTAGCCACTCTGTCACCTGTTAAAGGAGTCTAGTGGTATGATGAGTTATTAAAGTTAGTAATTAAGATCGTGTTGGAGTGAAAGAACCTGTTTGCTGGTGGTCACAGCAGCTTATGTAGTTGAAGAGAGTTGGGGATGTATTACTCAGTAAATTGTGACATTATGGGAAGGCACATACTTTCCTGTCTGTTACTGGAGATCCTGCGCCAGAACAGAAGCTTTTAAAGGTAGGCGGCCCGCCCTGTGGTGCATGGCCTAAGTCGTTTTCAAGTGAACTCGGAAAGTAGGGCTTGGATCCCAAGGCCTGAGCAGGCAAGAGGCCACACAGGTTTCAAGTGGTGTGCAGATGGCCCAGTCCTGACGCAGCACCTGAACCCGCACAGTCCCTCTTGGCCTGTTTTAGGATCGGCCCCTTGCCTAGTGAGGGAAGAGGCTCAGGTGGCTGTTGGTCCTAAGATCCGATGGATGGAACAGGCTGCTTTGGGAAGAGGGTACCCAAGGCTGACCCTAGGAAGAACCTGGACTAGGTTAATTGAGGTTTCCTCCTGGATCAAATGTGGATACAATGTTGCTAGCCGGTTGCCAACTATAAATAAATCAAAGGGTACAGCACGTGGGAGTGAAAAGCGATCCTGGTGCCTTACCAGACACTGGGGACAGTCCTACAGGATTCCAGGATGGGATCCTTACTTGGGGGGCAGGATGGGGGTGTGTGTTGGGAGTGGGGTCCAGGAGGATAAGAGGAATGGGGTCTAATAAATTGGCGGGAGACCCCCAAATTTCCAGGCGTCCCCAGGAGGACTCAGAAGGAAGGGGAGTCTAACCTGAGCCATCAAAACATCCTGGGTCTCAAGGGGACCTCCGGGACTGGGAAGGGGTCTAGGCTGAGGCTCAAAATGATTCCAGGAGGCTGAACGGAGGCAAATCCAGGCTAGGCCTAGGAATATTCCAGTTCTTGGGGGGAGGCAACCCAGGAGGACTCCAGCGAACCATCGGGGGTCCAGGTACGGCCCAGGAACACCCCAACATCCTGAAGAACTTCAGGGGGACAAGGGGATCCAGGCTGGGCCCAGGAACACCGCAGTACCCTAAAAGGACCCCAGGGGGCTAAAAGAGGGGATTCAAGCTGGGCCCAGGATCACCCCTGTGGGACTCCGGGAGGACCGCAGGCGGCTGAAAGGGGTCGAGCTGGGTCTAGGAACATCCCGCCGGCCAGGGAGGGTGGAGGCTGCTCCCGCGGGGGCGCCCCTCGCGTCCCCTCCCCCGCCCGCTGTCCGTTGGCCGAGGCGGCCGCCGCAGCGCCGCGGGCCGCGACTCCTCCCCCGCGCGTCGGTCCGCGCGTGTCCCCGCGTCCCCGTGCCCGGCGTCCCGCGCCGGCGGAACTGTGGGATCGCCGCGCACAGGAAGTGGCGGCGGCGCCGAGGCGGAGGGCGGCGATGGGGGCCCGGGGCGGCGGGCGCCGCACTCGCTGAGGCCCCGACGCAGGGCCGGGCCGGGCCCAGGCCGCGCGCGCCCGACGCGAGAACCGCGACCAGCAGGTGAAGTGCAGGTGAGCCGCGCCGAGCCCTCCCGAGCCGCCCGAGATCGTCCCCCGCCCGCGGTCGCCGGGCCCCGCCGCAGTGGCCGGCTGCGCTCCGCGGGGCGCGCGGCCTGGAGAGCCCGGCGCTTGGAGGCTCCGGGTCCCGCCCGGCCCCTGTGCGGCCTGCCCGGCCCGCCGGTGCGGTGCGGGGTGCGCGGCGGCCTGGAGATGCGGGCGATCGGGGAGAGATGGGGATGCGGGGCCCGACGAGAGGGCCTGGGCGGCCTTGGGGCCCCTTTTCGGGGCGGGGGGAACCTTGTTCGGCTCCTGGCTCCTCGCTCTGGGGGAGCCCCCCATGCCTGATTTCGGGGGCCCTGTGGGCTAGTTTCACTTTTTTGCTTGCTCAACGCGGAGGGAGGGCTGCAGGTGGGACGCCCTGGAGAAAGGTGCGAGGGCTCGTTTTTTTTTTTTTTTTTTTTTTTCTTCTTGACTTTGGCGTTGAGACCAAAGGCCGACTGTGAATTTCCACGTTTCACTCAGGCGCTGGGGTCATTCAGTAACCAGAGCCTCTGGAGGAAAACACCTGTCCACGGTGGGCCTGGAGCCCTGGAGCAGTTGACCCCAGGTACCTACGACAGGAGGATTGTGATCACTTAAGCTGGGTGGAAAATATATTCAGGTTTACCTTTTAACTTCGAGAGAAGTTTAGGGCCACCGGGAAATGATTTTAGAAATGGCCTTTCAGACCTAACTTTTTAAAGCAGTGAGGAAAGTCTTCTCTAAGAGAATACTTAAGAGACTGGGTTCTTCTCCCTGGGAAACAAAAAGGCTACTTGGATTTGAGACAGATTGGAATGACTCGTCCAGAGCCAAGATCTCGGATTCTGGGATTGGACATAGGGTGCCGGTGGGGGTGCTGGGTTGGTGGCTGTTGTAACTGAGAAAGGGAAGCAACCCTTTCTGCTTCGATGACTTTGGGAAATGGACTGTGCTCCTTTCAAAGGGGTCTCTGTGCACTTGGTCACTTTGATCACTCCCTTACTGTCCCTTCCCCTTATTAGGTAAGCAGGACTCCTTCCAACTTTAGGAGTTAGCCTATAAGATTGATTCCTAGTATCACGCTCTGTGCTTTGTAATTACATTGTTTCCAAAGGCAGTTACATGCGATAGATAGCATTGCCAGCCTCTCTTTGGTCTTGGTGGCGTGTGCTCCTCAGAGTGGCTATGCTCAGCAGGTGGATGTCAGCTGGATGTCTGACCTAGCTCAGTCTGGACCTGCTGGAGGCCTTGTGTGTGGCCCCCACCTGGGCTTATCTGTACAGCAGCAGGGCAGAAGGTCTAGGTCTTAGAAGTTGCCTGTGGAATTGGTGGGAAGTGGGTTAAATACAGTGTCTCCTGAGAAGGAAGACGGAAGAGATGCTGGAGATGAAGGGAGGTCTCTGTCTCACCCTAAGCTACTCCCAGATAACAGGCCCAGCACCTGGGAAGGACAGTGTCTGTGTTCTAGGGGACTGGGAAAACTGAACAGAAAGTAACCTATCTACGTCAGAAGTTACAAAAGGAACATCTACCACAGTAGCAGAGTTGTTTTCTTCTTTTCTGGGGCATATAGCTGTGACCCTGTGCTGACAGAATCTGAACCACTCTGGGCTCTGAGGAGCAGCAGGGCTAGCCACTTGTCCTGGATTATGTCACAAATCGCCACAGCCAGAATTTTAAATGAAGAACAAAGGGACTCTGATTTTTCTCAAGCCCCATCAGGGTAGTAAATATCTGTATACTTCAGTCTCCAGCCCACTTGGAGGCAGGTAGGGCATAGAGCATAGTAAGATCTTTGTATAGTTTGGGATGAGCGAAGATGGAAGTTTATTGTTGTTTCAGGGGTCAGAATGGCATCGTTAATCCAAGCTCACTCCTAACAAGTTGGTGCTGGTTAACTGGTCCAGCCTCTCAGAGGATGGAGCTGGCGCCAACTGTGTGTGTTCCCTTCTCTGACTTGTGGCTTTGCAGTGTCACTGTTTTTTTTCAGATCCACTGCTGGACCCTTGGCATCCCCTACTCTCTCTCTTGCCAGAGCAATGGCTACTTTCCCAGCATTCCTTGCGTGTATCCCACACTACTCTCCCTTCTCTCGAATGCTGACAGACTCTGAACCACATTTTGGCCTTTGCATACCTCTGTGATTTTTTTTTTCCCATCTCGTGCTGTGGGTGGTGAGGTTTGAACAGCTTGTCTCTGGGTGTGACCGGCCACATTCAGCCAGCGGCATCTTGCTGACTTGTCTGACAGGAGCCCCGCAACTGCTTAGTCTTGTCATTAAGAAGTTTCTGCTGCTCTAGGGCTGTGCTGAGTTCTGTCAAACATTTGCTCAGAGTCCGAGTCGGACTCTGTGGGGGTTGTCCTCATCCACCAACTGAAGACCACTGGGACCATATAAATGATTTTTCCCCCCATTTGTAAACAACCTCGTAGTGACTGCAGGGTTAATTTAAGCGTTTTAACCTCACGATGCTTTGTTTCAGGCAGTTGCAATAGCAGTTCCTCTTTGGACAGTCTTGCTGCTTTGTTTAGAGTCCGGCATGTTCTGATCTTGTTTGTCAGCCAAAGTCCAGCAGTGTACACTCGTCACCTGGCACATCTGTGCTTAGTTGTAGGGATGGAGAGACAGGCTGATGAGGTACGTGGGTCTTGCTGTACCTGTGACTGGCTATTGGACTAGTTGGGTGCCTTGCCCATGGCTACCTCTCTTCCTCACATGTGGGTGGGAGAGACACAGGCAGGATCTGCTTTAGATGTCAGTAGGTGTGAGTGGAGGCACACTCGAGTCTTCCAGGTTAGGACAGGCAGAAGCCTCCCTCCTGGCCGGAGGGCTTCACATCACTTAGGATGATAAGCCAAAGAAACTAGGTGCTCTCAATTGGATCAGGGTGCCAGCAGCCCAAGGGCCTGTCCCTCTGTGACCCAGGAGCCATGCATCATTAATGGGCAGTGTCTCCATTCCTTTTGGGAAGTGGGGGTGAGAGACATAATAAATGACAGTGGCACTGGATGTAGAGTAGTGTGGTAGAGAGCTGCTGCAGGACACAGGCTATCCCATCTACTGCAGGGCAGGGGCTCTCCCAGCTGCTGCTGGACCTCTGTCTCCCTGTCTCTGCTGGCTGGCTAAGGGTGCTCTTCCTCTAACAATTTGCTGACTGGAGCATTCAATAGTATATGCTGATATTACATTTGTCCCTGCTTTAAGAAAAGTTTATTTATTTAGTGTGCATGTGTACCTATATGGGCATGCATATGGGTAGGGCTGTGTGTTCAGAGGTCAACACTGGCTGGCTTCCTCCATTGCTCTCCACTTTATTCTTAATTATTTTTTAAAAAGATTTGTTTTTATTTTAGGTGTGTGAGTGCTTTGCCTGCACATATGTGATGACACTATACACTTGTCCTGGTATTGGAGGAAGCCAGAAGAGGGCGCTAGATTTCCTAAAACCAGAGTAACAGATTATTGTGAGTCACCATGTGGGTGCTGGGAATCCAATGGCCCTCTAGAAGAGCAACCAGTGCCCATTCTTAACTTTTTTTTTTTTTTTTTTTTTTTTGAGACAGGGTTTCTCTGTGTAGCTCTGGCTGTCCTGGAACTCACTTTGTAGACCAGGCTGGCCTTGAACTCAGAAATCTGCCTGCCTCTGCCTCCGAGTGCTGGGATTAAAGGCGTGTGCCACCACGCCCGGCCATTTTTAACTTTTTAACCACCTCACCAGCCCCCCTCCTATTTCTTTTAAAGATTTCTTTCTCCACCGACCAGGTGTGTGTGTATGTGTGTGCACGCTGCATATGTCCAGGTACCTTTGCAAGCCAGAAGTGGTTGCCAGACCTCTCTGCCTTGGAGCTGGAGTCACAGGTGGTTGTGAGTCACCCATGGCTGCTGGGCACTGAATTTGGGTCCCCCTATAGGGGCAGCAAGCACTCTTAACTGCTAAGCAGCCTCTCCAGCGCTGGGATTACAGGTCTGAGCTGCTGCACTGGGCTCCCTTACGTGGGTCCTTGGGATCTGTGGTCCTCATGCCACGTGGCATCCCCCAGCCCCTGCCTCTGCTTTGCATATCTTGTTGCTGTAGAGAATGCCACCACCATGCCAGTTTCATATACACACACTCTCACAGAGTCATGTGCCGGTGATCCAGTCAGGCTTCCCATCGATTGATTTCTGATCTCGGTCATTGTTCCAGTGTAATTGGAGAGATCGATTGAATGAACCGGTTTGCCTTTTATTAGAGAGAGAGACACAGAAAGTCGGAGTCCCTCAAAAAGTATGGTGAGATTTTTTTTTTTTTTTTTTTTTGCCAGAGGCAGATTGGGTCCTAAGTAAGGACAGCAAGCACTCATAACTGCTGAGCTGCCTTAGTGGTTCATTAGCCTAGGCAGATCATTAAATGAAGACCGCATCAGCTAGAGTTACGTGGGAAACGGGTGCCGCAATGAAGCTCAGAGTACAAGAGGTCCCCCGGAAGATGCTGAGTGGTGAGCCCCAGGCGGGTCTGGGAAAGGAGGCTGGGCTGGAGGGAGGGAGGCAGGCCAGATGAGGAAGAGTCTCAGCAGAGGAAAGCTTAGTCGGGTCCACGCAGAGAGCTTCAAGCTAGAAGGTCCACAGGGCCCACGTCCATCCCACAGGCTGCCTACTGAGTGCACTGGGCTGCTCCCTAGTCATGTGGCCCCACACATCACTGCAGAGGACAGACACCTGAGTGGCAAAGTTCCAGCCACTTCAGAAATGAAGCCTAAAGCTTAATAACTTTGTCTTTCTAGCTTGGACATTTCTTGGGGGGAGATGCTGGCATAGGAGGGCCATGTCCCATTGACTAGAACGTACTAGGTAAGCATTCTACCAGTCACATCCTCTAGCCACACCCCCAGTGCCAACATATAATAACCTAATGTGGGTTTGTTGTTGTTGTTGTTGTTGTTGTTTTTTGGAAAAACAACAGGGTTTCTCTGTGTAGCCCTAGCTGTCCTGGAATTCACTCTGTAGACCAGGCTGGCCTCGAACTCAGAAATCCAACTGCCTCTTACTCCCAAGTGCTGGGATTAAAGGTGTGAGCCGGGCTGATGAGATGGCTCAGCGGGTAAGAGCACCCGACTGCTCTTCCGAAGGTGATAAGTTCAAATCCCAGCATCCACATGGTGGCTCACAACCATCCGTAACGAGATCTGGCGCCCTCTTCTGGAGTGTCTGAAGACAGCTACAGTGTACTTACTTTCATATAATAAATAAAATAAATCTTAAAAAAAAAAAAAGGAGTGTGAGTTAAAAAAAAAAAAAAAAAAAAGGCGTGAGCCACCACTGCCCGGCTACTTAATGTGTTTTGAGTATTTGCCTGCACGCATGTCTGTGCACCCTGTGGCTGCCTGGTGCTCATGGACATCAGAATAGGGCAGAGGCCCCATGGGAATTGAATTAAGGACAGTTGTGAGCTGCCGTGTAGATCCTAGGAACTGAGCTTTGGATCACTGGAAGAGCAGCCAGTTCAGTTAACTTTTAAGCCATCTCTCCATCTTCAAGTTTAGTAACTTTTTTTTTTTTAATTTATTTTATAGACAGGGTTTCTTTACATGGAACTCACTTTGTAGACCAGGCTAGCTTCAAAATCACAGAGATCCACCTGCCTCTGCCTCCTGAATGCTGGTAACTTTTGATACTCAAGAGGGAAAAACAAACAAAACAGAACAAAACAAACCGAAAACCAGGGTGTGGCAGAAGCTGTCCCCAGTCCCCACTGTTAGCATGCGATGAATCAGTGCAGGTAGCTTTGGGTTTTAGGAGCAGCCCTGTGGTCTCACAGGCCTCTGCAGCTCTGCGGGGTCTTTTGTAATAAGTGGGCAGAAGCTAGCGTTAGAAGAGAAAGTGCCTATGCAGAGAAAAACTCCACAGTTCTATACTGACGTGGAGCCAGAAGCAGGTACCCTGGAGAGTCAGAGTTGGCAGATACCCTTGGCAATGCTCTCTCCATCAGTGGTTGGGGGACCACAGCCTAGGTTCTCCTGTTTTCCTGGAGCCCTAACTACATTGTATATAGTCGATGTGCTGCTGAATGTTTGGCTGTAGAGTGTTTCTTTTTTGTTGAGTAAAGTTATGTATGGGTGGAGCTTTTAAGGGCAGATTCCAACAAGGGTCAGGCAGCAAGGGGAGGAGGTGAGGTGTAGGTGTGAGATGTGAGAGGGGAGGGCTGTGCTGAAAATGGCCTGGTTCATTGACCTCTAGTTACTGGTCTCAGCCAAATATGGCCAGGGAGTCACGGGACCCAAGTTACTAGTTTTTTTGTTTTTTTGTTTTTTCCTCGTTCTGGTCAACCCTGCTCATTCTGGTCTTGCCCCGCTCGCTCTGGTTGGCTCCGCTCGCTCTGGTCGGTCCCACTTGCTCTCTCCGGTCCAAGGATTCGTTTATTATTATTCTTCATAAGTATGCTATAGCTGACTTCACACGTACCAGAGGAGGGCGTCAGATCTCATTATGGGTGGTTGTAAGCCACCATGTGGTTGCTGGGATTTGAACTCATCACCTTCGGAAGAGCAGTCGGGTGCTCTTACCCGCTGAGCTATCTCACCAGCCCCAAGTTACTAGTTTTTGTTCTTCCAAAAAAAAAAAAAAAAAAAATCCTGAAATCTGGACTTGGTGCAAGTTGCTACTTTAGTGTGGGCTGTGCCTGATCAGCAGAACTGTTTGTCCATCCTCAGGCCCGCTAACTTCCCATCCTCATTTCTTGAGATAAGATGACTGAGTCCGTGAAATGGACCAAGGTGTCCTTCTAGAACATACATACACAAGGGAAGCAGCAAATGGTTCTGTGCACACATAAGCCGATGAGTCCCTCTTGTCCACCCGTGCCCTCTGAGAGCAGGTTAGGTTCCCTCTAGGGTTTGAGGACGAGGGCCGGGCAGAGAGCGCCTGAGTGCCAGGTGAGAAACCGTGACTTCCCTGTCTGTGGTCTATAAAAGATGGGGCAGTTGCAGAGGATGCTTTACCAGACAGGACCACGTGTTTGCACACAGGCCCTCAGCTAGGTCCCCTTCCCTTAAGCTAGCTCTATACACATGTCCTGTGCAAATGTGTGTGGCTGTTCAGCACCCAATCTCAATGCCTCAGATGGGTCAGTGAGCTCAAGACTGACTTTGTGCTCTTGGGCACATGGTGCCCATTGCCCTTTGCAAATAGAATGTTGTGGAATGCTGTGCTTGTGATATGGGCGCCCTGCATCAGAGGCCCCCACGTGTAACTTTTGTGTGTTTCCCTTGTATGTTCTCTGTTTCTCCCCCTCTCCCAGTGTGTGTGGGCTTCCCCTGTGCCCCTCCCAATGTGTTCCCTCTATATACTCTCCTTATGTGTTCCCCCTGTGTGCTCCCCCTATGTACTCCCACTGTGTTCCCCCTGTGTGTTTCCCTTGTGTACTCCCACTGTGTGCTCCCCTGTGTATGCCTACCGTCTTTCCCCTGGTGTACTCCTACTGTGTGCTCTCCCTGTTTCTCCCACTGTGTGTTCCCCATGTGCTCCCCATGTGTGCTCCTCGGCTGGCTGCTCTTTCTCCTCTGTGATGTTTCTGCTCCTCCTCTGCTGTCTGCTGGTATGACCTTTGCTTTCATTTGACTCCTGCCTGGTTTTCTATCTGTGCTTTCTTGGGTTCTCCGGATGCCTATCATTGTCCTTGTTCATGATTCCCTTTCCTGCTTGAGTTCATCTTTTTATTTCATTTTATTTTAAGGAACAGATATTTTAACTTTAATCAGATATTGTCTTTCTTTTCTGGGCTGTGTCTTGCATGAGCCTAGGCACTGTGTACTCCACATGTTCCTGTGGTGGGTTTAAGTCCCCTTTCAACTCTCCATCCTCTGTCTCTGTAGAGCATCCTTCTGGTGAATGCTGTAATGGTCCATGCCCTGCGGCCTTATTCCCAGGTGCCCTTATTATCTTTGTTGTTTTGGAAAACAACGTTTTAAAAACACACTCTTTGTATTACTGGCCCCTTGCTGGAGTTACACTGTATGCAGGTGACTGTTGGGTATTGATGTCATGTCTGGTCACCTAGCCATCCCTAGTTTGCTTGTTGGTTTGGAATCTTCTGCACACATCTGTAACATCTGCCTGGCTCAGGGCCTTGGGATGGTGCTGAATGGACAGTAATGGGTATCCCTGAATTTAGGAAGTTAATCCTGATTTCCCTCTGTGCTGTGAGTGAACCATGCAGAGAAACTGAAAGGATATCAAGGAGATCAGAAGGGAAGGCCTGCCATTGTGAGATGCAGAAATGAAAGCAGGGCCGATGCTGGAGTACCTCACCAGGGCAGCTAGGCTGTCCGAGGCCGCCTGCTGTGAGTGTGAGTGCCAGCATGCTGCCATGCTGTGGGACAGCCACTGTGCCTGACCCAGGCTCCTTAGGACCTTCAGAAACTGTGGGAGGCAGTGTTAGCCCAGATGTGTATCTACTGTGTTCCCTTTAGGAGACACAGCTGAAGTATTCAAAAACTGTTTATAGAGTGCCGTAGTATTCTAAAAATTCCTGTTGTCATTGAAAATGGAAGAGTAGCTTGTGTGTGCATACACACACACACTCACACACTGTGAAGCATGCTTTCGTGGTTGTAGCTACTTAGTCCATGATATTAAACTCCCCACAAATGGATAGTTTGTCAATCTGAAGTTGAGTGCTGTTGTGGACACTGTGCTGAAGTCCCACTGTCCCACTCCGGATCAGTTTACCTGCCCTGTAAGATCTACCTCCTCCTTAGCCACTGAGATACCCTTTCAGTGGTCAAATCGCTGTCATGGTGTCATAGTTCTGACAGTTAATTCTGACTGTCAGCTTGATGGAATTGATAATTACCTACACCATTAGAAAAGCCCAGCTCCAGGCATGTCTGTGATTTTTGTCTGAGCCATCAGCAGGTCGGTGCTGATTCCAGAATAATGCAGGGGGGCGCTGCCTGCTGAGGGGACATAGGTCCCTGGAGGCGTGTTCTTAGAATCCACTCTCCCTTAGCTCCTCTCTTGCCCCTCTTGTTTTGCTTCCTGTCTGCCAGGAAGTGATGAAGAACTTTCTGTCATGTGGTCCCACCACCATGACACTGCCAAGGACATAGGGCCTGGGATCCCTGAACCCCTGCCCCAAAGTGTCTGTCCTCCTGTAGGTGGCTCCACTGTTGCAGTGACAAAGGAGTAATGCAAAGGTGCCCTGTGTTAAGGAACTCACTTGGTTTAATAACAGCCTAATGGCTCTAAAGGGGGCACCAGGGTGTGTAACATGGTGGCGGGGGTAGGGGAAGAAAGGGAGGGAGGGGGAAGTAGAGGGGGGGAAGAGGCAGGCTCCTGCCCTAAAAAACTTTGTTCAGGATGCCCCACGGCCCAGCTTCAGGTAGCCCGTGAATGGATGACAGAGAGTACCATGTTCACACAGCAGATGAGTCAAGGCAATAGCTGTGAAGAAGAGGAGCGAGGGGCTGGTGAGAGGGCTCAGCAGGTAAAGGAGTCTGCTGACAAGCCCAGTGACCTGAGTTTGATCCTCACCACCCACATTAGGAAGGAGAGAGCTGACTTCTGAAAGTTGTCATCCCCTGTACTCCATGTTGTGGCACATGGATAACACATACACACACACACACACACACACACACACACACACACACACACAGTATGGACAAGGGAGAAAGAGCCATGTGTGTGCTGCTTGGTACCACTCAGGGACCACATCCTGACAGGCTTGTGGCCTCAAAGGCAGGGTGCTCAGGGAGCTTCAGACAGACCAGCAGACTTAGCTCATGACCTCAGAGCTGGCTCACCGTGTGCTCAAGTTGTGAGCTACACACTTAAGATGTGTCACCTGTCTACATGTTGTTCTTGAATCAGGAGTGACAGGAGAGTTTAAAAAGTTAGCAGTGTCAAAGAGAGATCCTAGAAAATATAACAAAAAGTCAGACCTGTCTGACTGCTCTCCTGACTCATGACCAGCACACTCTGCTGGAGGGGGAGCAGGCTGCATTGAGGGGCCTCCCTGGGCTCCCTGAGAATGGAGGCTCAGAGAGGGCAGAGGAGGGAGGCTTGACCACGAGGGACAGAAAGCATGTAGCTTGCTATTCCTCCTCAGGGACAGGTGATGGCCAACGTTGAACTTTGAACATGTGGGGCCCGGCATCCTTTTAGGGATAAGGCTTGCAGCAGGAGCTTAGGGAATCACCTTCCCACATGAGGTTGCAGGTGTGCCAGCATGCTAGAGGTGAGCAGTGTGCACAGGTGTGCCAGCATGCTGGAGGTGAGCAGTGTGCACAGGTGTGCCAGCATGCTGGAGGTGAGCAGTGTGCACAGGTGTGCCAGCATGCTGGAGGTGAGCAGTGTGCACAGGTGTGCCAGCATGCTGGAGGTGAGCAGTGTGCACAGGTTACTAGGGGTTTTAGACACAGCCAGAATAGGCAGAGGGGAACCAGCTTGTGACTGGGACAGAGGGGAGAAGAGCCTGTTCTTAGACAGGTGTCACAGAGACAGTTTGGCTAGGGTACAGCTCAGGGCTTGCTTTACACATTCAAATCCCCAGGGCTTCCTGGACTCGGGAAATAATGTAAGGCTGTGTTGGGCAATATAGATGGAGCCCTGAAAAGCCTTCTCCAGGTACCAAGCGCGTGGAGACCAGGACATCTCAAATGCTGTGGCTGAAGTCAAGTGCACTGATGACCATCCTCTTAGAGTGGATTTCACATCACTGGGCTGGACACCTTAACCCCAGGAGGCCCTGAGGTGAAGAGGGCGGAGGCTCACAGGGTGACTCTGCAGGTCTGTCTACAGGGGCCGTGTTGGCTGTGTGCCGAGGAGGAGTCCCCAGGAACAGCTCTGGGGACAGTCAGGATGAGAGTTCGGGTGGGGTGGAACGCAAGAACATGTTTTCAAAAATTCCTACATGGAAGTAAATGAGTTCACAGAAGGGGTGGGGTGCGTGGGAGAGAGGAGGTGGCTCTATGGACCATGGTGCTTGCTTATCTTATGCCACGAGAAGGCTGAGGCTGGATAGTGAATTCTGGGCCAGCTTAGGGTACATAGCATGACCCTGTCTCAGAGGTTTTCCTTTCCCCCCTTGTTTCTGAGACTCTCCTGCTGAACTAGTGTACCCCTCCTCCCTGGTCTCTGGGTAAACTGTCTGCTGAATTTCTTGCTTTACCAGGACCATCCAGCTTCTCTAGTTGGCCATGAGGCTTATTTATTTATTTATTTTTATTTTATTTATTTATTATATATAAGTACACTGTAGCTGTCTTCAGACGCACCAGAAGAGGGCATCAGATCTCATTACAGATGGTTGTGAGCCACCATGTGGTTGCTGGGATTTGAACTCAGGTCCTCTGGGAGAGCAGTCAGTGCTCTTACCTGCTGAGCCATCTCTCCAGCCCCATGAGGCATATTTATGTGTTAGCAGTCTCCTGTAGCTTTGTTAAAGTTTGTTTGGAACTCTTTGTGTCTGTTTGGAAGCAAGTCTACCCCCCACCCCACTCTCTGTTTCCTGCATCTTCCTTGTGATTCAGAATCCAGGCTGAACTAATTATAGGCCTGACATAGGTGGGGGCCTCTTTCTATGGGTGAAAGAGTGAGGGTTTGGAGGAGACATTCCCCAGAAGTCCCCAGCATTTGAAAACTTGGTCCCCGGTTAGTAATTATTTGGGAAGGATTAGGAGGGGTGGCCTGTTGGAGGTGTGTAGGTAGGGGTGGGTTTTAGGTTTCAGAAGCCTCGTGGCATCCCTAGTACTCTGTGCTTCCTGCTTGTGGAGTGAGACTTGAGCTCTCAGCTGCTGCTCCAGTGCCATGCCTGCCTGCCTGCTGCCTCACTCCCCACCCACCATGATGGTCATGGGTTCTTATTCCTCTGGAACCATAAGACCCTTCTCTCTCTGTAAGTTGTCATGGTGATTTTATTTTATTTTATTTTTTAAATCACAGTGATTAAAAAAGTAGGTAAGACAGAGAGTTTGTGTGAGGTTGGAGAAAATGTTCCTTAAGGAGGCTCTTAGTCTGGGCCTGGATTTTTTTTTGTTGTTGTTGTTGTTTGTTTTGTTTTTCGAGACAGGGTTTCTCTGTGTAGCCCTGGCTGTCTTGGAACTCACTCTGTAGACCAGCTGGCCTCAAACTCAGAAATCCTCCTGCCTCTGCTTCCCAAGTGCTGGGATTAAAGGTGTGCGCCACCACACCCGGCTTGGGCCTGGTTTTTAAATGTTGTGTGCATTCACATTTTCGTGCATGTGTGTATGTAGGTGTGCATTTGTGTGGAAGCTAGAGGCTAGTGTCAGATGTCTTCCTCTTTTGCTCTACATCTGTTTTTGAGACAGTCTTTCCCTGAACCTGGAGCTCCCTGATTTGCTAGGCGGATTGTCTATCAAGCCTTAGGGCTCCTCCCACCCTGACCTCCCAGTATTGAGGTTACAGCTACAGTCTGATGTCTTACATGGGTGGTGGGGACCAAATTCAGGATCCTATGTGTACAAGGCAAACCCTGTACCAGCTGCACCATCCTCTTAGCCCTTGGATTTTTTGGAAGATATCTTTTACCATCCTTGCTCCATATCTGCAGTGAGTCTAGATCCCTTGGCCCTGTTGGGTGACACATCGTTTTCCTGAGCTTCCATTATCTCCTTCTATGGCAGCAGCTACCCCACACATTGGGCTCCATGGCATCTCACCTTTCCTGTGGCCAGAGGTTGGGGTGTCACTCGGGGTTACACAGACTCATTTCTCCTCACGGTGAGCAGCATGGCGGTGAGCAGCATGGCGCCAGGTGGCTGCTGTCTTCTGTGAAGGTCTCTGTAGGAAGGAGCCGGCTCCAGATTCCTGTGTAGCTGCCACCAGGAGTCAGCTTTTCGGTTTGTGCTAACAGGGTACCTTGCTCATTTTCACCAGCCCATGGAGGGGGAAGGGGAGAAAAGAGGACAAAGATAGAGACAGGCGCAGGGAGGAAGAGCGAGCCAGGATTTAGAAAACAGGAGTTGCCATGATGTTATCTTGAGGTTATTACATTTCAGTACTTACAGGAGCCTAGGCTGAGTGACCCTTCGTCCTCTACCTTCTGGGAAGTGCCAGGTTCTGCGCACGGGGAGCAGAGCACCAGGCACCAGAGCCAGTGCTGGGAGGAGAGGATAGAGAGCAAAGCGTGTCCCTGTGGCAGTGCCATCAGGACCGTAGTACAGAGAGCCATTCTATCTCCTCACTGTATAATCCTGTGCATCAGCCAGGTGTGGCACATGCCTTTAATCCTAGCACTCAGGAGGCAGAGGTGAGAAGATCTCTCTGAGTTCGAGGCCAGCCTGGTCTACAGAGTGAGCTCCAGGACAGCTAGGGCTACACAGAGAAATCCTGTGCTTCATCTGGCTGGAGGTCCCCTCTTCATCCCAGTTCCTCTCTCTCAGGGGCAGACTTGCCTCTCCAAAGAGACTGGCAGCTTCTTTGGCCATCATCATCAGCCTGCATGCACCCTTCTATTTTTTCCATACTATCCTCCTGCTAGGCTAAAGTTGAAACTTAACTCTATGTGTGTGTGTGTGTGTGTGTGTGTGTGTGTGTGTATGTGTTCGTGTATGCATGCACAGGTGTCATGAGACAGGGACAGAGAGACACACAAGAGAGATCTATTCACTTCAGGAGCCATCTGCCTGTTGTTTGAATCAGGGCCTCTCACTGGACCTGGAGCACAACAAGACATAGACCTTCCATCTCCACTTTCAGAGTGCTGGAATTTCAAGTGCATGCCACCACATTTAAATTTTTATGGGGTTCCGGGAACTAAACTCAGGTCCCAGGTCCCAGGTCGCCGTGCTTTCCTGTCAAGTGCTTACTGGCTGAGTCCTCAAGCATAGCTTTTAGCATTGTCTTGATGCTCTGGCTTTCTACCCCTCTTGGCTCTCCTGTCTTTTTCTCTTCCCTGTTCTATCTTATGCATGGGGTTTTCTTTATTCAGCCCTAAGCATTCTAAGATTTCTTTCTTCCCCTTTAAAATCTTCTCTTCTCTTCTCTTCTCTTCTCTTCTCTTCTCTTCTCTTCTCTTCTCTTCTCTTCTCTGTTCTGTTGTATTCTTTTCTTTTCTGTTCTTTTCCTTTCTTTTCTTTTCAGGGTCTCCTTAGTAGCCCTGGTTATCCTGAAGCTTACTATGTAGTTTGAAGGTAGTTTAAGACTCACAGAGATCCTCCTGCCTCTGCCTCCCTAGCACTGGGATTAAAGGTGTACGCTACCACACCTGGCTCATTCTAAGATCTCTTATTCCTCTGTGAGTCTCAGGTCACATGCCAGGCTAGCTGGCTGTTGAGGCTAGAGATCTGCCTGTCTCTACCTCTCATCCCAGCATCTCTAGGATTAAAGACACACACCCTTCACCCAATCTCTATATGTGGGTCCTGGGGGTCTGAATTCAGGCCCTCACTCTTGAAAGGCAAGGGCTGTTGCCACTAATCTGTCTCTCCAGGATGCTCTGCACACATGTTGAACGAGTGAGTGTGTCTGCAGTCCCTGCACGATTTGTGGGTATGAATCTCCCTGTGTTCCTGACTAGAGCCAGGGGTGGAACTGAGCCACAGCTGTTGTAGACTTACAAAGGGGAAGTGTACATGGGATTGCCAGGGAGGGTGAATAAACCATGAATGTGGTGGGGAATCTGTGTGATCCCAGAGGAATTAAACAGCGACAAGCCTCCAATGGAACAACAGCACACTTAAGTGTGCCAAATGACTCAGCTGTCTCAGGGGAACTGCATCCTGTCTGCCTGTGGAGGACAGGACACATTCCAGGGAGTTCAGGCTAGGAAGGCCTTCCCTCTTCAGCTTGTCATTAAGTAGGGCTCCTAACTAGCAGGGGACATGGCTGCAGAGTGCCTCTGATTTTCTTTTTTTTTTTTTTTTTTTTTTTTTTTTTGGTTTTTCGAGACAGGGTTTCTCTGTATAGCCCTGGCTGTCCTGGAACTCACTTTGTAGACCAGGCTGGCCTTGAACTCAGAAATTCGCCTGCCTCTGCCTCCCGAGTGCTGGGATTAAAGGCGTGCGCCACCACGCCCGGCGCCTCTGATTTTCTTAAATCTTGATTTTCATCAGCTTGATGTCAGAAGGCAAAGCTACAATGTTAGTTGGTTTTTTTTTTTTTTTAAAGATTTATTTTATTATATTATATGTAAGTACACTGTAGCTGTCCTCAGACACTCCAGAAGAGGGAGCCAGATATCATTACGGATGGTTGTGAGCCACCATGTGATTGCTGGGATTTGAACTTATCACCTTCGGAAGAGCAGTCCGGTGCTCTTACCCACTGAGCCATCTCACCAGCCCATTAGTTGGTTTTTTTGTTTGTTTTTTTCAATGGAGTTTTTGGGCAGCTGAAGAACTGTACAAATACTATAATGAACACACATCAGTGATAGCTAGATACTGTTGTTTTTATTTTATTTTAGACACGGGTTAGCCCGGGCTGGTCCTGAAGCTGTGATTTCCTATTTATGCCTGCTCCAGGCAGCTAAGAACTGGGATTACACCTGTGTGTCACTTTGGCTGTTAGCATTAAAAAAAAAGAGATGTGTGTGTGTGCGTGAGTGTGTGTGTGTGTGTGTGTGTGTGTGTGTGTGTGTGTGCAGGTACTACTAGTGTGTATGCTGGAGGAAACCAGAAAAAGGTGTTGGGTACCCTGGAACTGGGTTTACAGGTGGTTGTGAGACACCTGATATGGGTTCTGGGAGCTGAACTTGGATGCTTTCAACCACTGAGCAGACTGTCCAGGACCCTGAACAGTCTTTAAAGGGGACAAGCAGTAATTCAAATGTAGCTCTAAAAAGATGGGTATCTGGGGTGTTAGAGCTAGTGGATGACTCAGTTAATAATGCTAGAACCCAGTAAAGGAGCCAGGCATTGTGGCGTCTGTTTGTAATCCCAGCTCTGGTGAGGCAGAGACGGGTGGGTCCCTGGGATCACTGGCCAGATGGCTTGCCTACTTACTAAGCTCTGGTCTAGTGGGAGACCCTGTCTCAAAAATGGGGGTGGGGCTAGAGAGATGCTCAATGGTTAAGGACAGTTGCTGCTTCTGCAGAAGACCCAAATTCAGTTCTCAGCACCCACATGGCAGCTTAACCAACTATAACTCCAGTTCCAGAGGATCTGACACTTCTTTTGACCTTTGTGGGCTCCTCCATCTACCTGATGCACAGACATACACTTAGGCACACACACACACATACACATACACATATACACATACATGTATATATGCACATATATGTGTATATGTGCATTATACACACAACATATATACACACGTACATACACATACAAACATACATACATGTCTATATCTGTTCTTGCCCCTCACTTTCCCTTTGGGCTTTGCTGGGTCCTGCTGTCTCCCTTTGTCTCACCAGGGACATTTCCCTGTCTTTCCCCAGATCTCTCTCTCTGCTGGACTTCCTTTATCTTACCTGGGTTAGGATGCTCTCCTGTACATTCCTGCACACACTGGGTATACCATCACTGCCGCGTACCACCTCTGCGGCTCTCTTCTCGAGGCTCACTTGCTCATTGAGTTGGTTATCAGGTTAGACCATGAGGGGTGCTTGAGACGCTGTGGTGTGACCAGTGGGAGGGCCCAGAAGCTTCTTCCACTCGCCTGTGTGTGTTATTAGTGTGATGGGCTCTTCTGTGTGGAGAGCACAGAGCAGGTGAAGCCTCCAGACTGTCTGCACAGACCTGGCCTGCCATGCCAGTCTCTGTTCATCCCACTGGTGTGTAAAGGAACAGCCCTCGGTGCTGCTGTGGGTTTTCCTTTTCATTCATTTTCTAGTTCTGAGAAGCCAGAGCACTAAGGTTCTATGTGTCTCTGTCATACACCTCCATAGTGTCGCGTTGTGTGTGCCATGAATTATGAGGATGGGTGGCAGGTTTCTGGTTGACCGTGTGTGTGTGTGTGTGTGTGTGTGTGTGTGTGTGTGTGTGTGTAAGGTGTTGAATCCTGACCTCCCCTCAGGCCCAGACTTGAAGCTGGATCCATGGGTAGCATGCCCCAGGACACTTCCTCTGGAGATAGATTTGACAGGCTGTACTAGGATTTTAAAGTGGCACCCATCTCTATGCCCAATTCTGTCAAGCTGCCTGGAAGGGGCTGAGGAGAGGGTAGTTACCATCTCTGGTGAGGTGGTCAGGGCAGACTTCATCTTCCTACCTGCTGGTGTTGGCCAGTAGGCCTTTCTGGGACCCCTAGCACCTGGAAAGCCAGGCGTTTGACATCTCTACCTATGTGGGAATGAGGTTCTGAGCTCTAAGAGTTGGTATCTGGTGAGGCCCCCTCAAGAGGCAGCAGTATGTCCCTTCACTGCAGCAATGGGTGCCCCCTCCGGGACCATCCCTAGTGCATCAGGAGCCAGCAGTTGAACATGACCCCTAGGTTACATTTGGTGGTGTGCACATCTGGATGGATTACAGGAGGCACCTTCCTGGTTCTGCCTGCCAACTCCATTCCTGGGACCCCTAAGGTGGCTGACCAGCAAAGTCTTCTTGTGATAACTGGGTTGCTAGCACCCAGATTTGCCTGCTTTCTCCAATCCATGTCTGCCTGCAGCTGAGAAGGGGCTGCCTCTCCTTTCCATGTGAGGTCCTGAGCTGGGACATCCCTTCTTCTTTCTTCTTCTTCTTTGTTTTTTTCTCTCTCTCTCTTTCTTTCTTTCTTTCTTTCTTTCTTTCTTTCTTTCTTTCTTTCTTTCTTTCTTCTTTTTTTGGTTTTTCGAGACAAGGTTTCTCTGTATAGCCCTGGCTATCCTGGAACTCAGAAATCTACCTGCCTCTGCCTCCCGAATGCTGGGATTAAAGGAGTGCGCCACCACTGCCCATCGGGACATCCCTTCTTTATCTGAGCTTCATTGTACAGGTACATGAAAAGGCAGGGAATGAGCCTGGACTGTGTGGTTGTGACATCAGTGGTGAATGAGGCACACTTCTAAGGTGGACTCTGGCTTCTCAGGGTGGTCATGAAGCACTCTGAGGCATTCAGTAAACGGTCTCAGCTCAGAGACCCAGGTTCAAATGCCTTCTTCTACAGCCCTGGGATCCCCAGCCAGGCTCCCTATGCCTGAGCCTTGGGTAGAAGGTCCTAGTGCCTGTCCTTCTGAAAACCAGGTGCCCTGTGTAACTTTAGAGGCTAGACCCCATGGCAGGATCTGTTCCGGAGGCATGGGCTGGTCCCTGTTTTCAACTCATTGGAGTTTGGCAATCTTAACCAACTACAGAGCTGGGCCAAGTCATATGTCTGTCCCTGGCTCCTGGCGCTTTCCTTTGGTCCTTTGGTTCTCCAGGTACAAATCTTTTCCCCTTTCCATGTTCTAGAGAGATCTGGTCATTAGGCATTGGGTAATGCTTGTCAGTGAAAAAGCCGATCAAGAGTATCAGGACTCTGTATCAGGACACTAAGAGCCACTCTCTGCTCGGTGGAGCATGTCTTTCTAATTGCAGCAAGCTGTGGCCACAAGGTCCTGTCCTGCCAGGACCTTGCTTACCTGGCTCACTGCTTGGGGACCTTTTCCTGGCCCAGCCTATTTTCCCAGTGGCTTTGAGTGGTCCCTATACTAGGAGGTCTTGTGCTGGTCACTGAGGGGCAGAGAGTTGTAGGTCGTCCTTGAGTGCTGGAATAATTAATAATTTGTAATTTGTTTCTTCTCAGCTCTCCCTGCCCTTAATCACCACTAATCATTCAGAGCTGACAGAACAGAGCTTTCCTTTTCCTCAAAAATGCTGAGAGTGAGTTTTTCCAGCACAGCCGCCTTGCTTGCTCCTTACTGCCCATGGCTTTGGAGGGCTCATGGCAGACTGTGCCACCCATGAGCCAGAGGTTCTTACCGTCTTCCCTGAACAAGTGCCACTCTCAGCTCCCGACAGAAGGGGCCTGGCAAAGCAAGCAGGTGCAGGAGTGAGCCTCGAGAGAGATGCTGGGTGAGCTGTTTCGTCCTCCATGTGTGCACTGTGCTGTGCTAGTGAACAATGTACTTCCAGGATAGCCGAGCCGTGCCCTTAACACAGCTTGGGAAAGAACACACGTGTGTGTGTGTGTGTGTGTCTGCACACGAGACATTTGGCAAAATGCTAAATTTAAACTAGATACTCATACCCAGATGTTTGTTACTATAGCTTCAACTCTACAGAACTTTTAAAAAAGGTTTTTCTCAAGAAAGCTGGAGAGCCAAGTGTGTTGGCTCATACCTTGTAATCCCAGGATTTGGAAGGCTGAACCAGGAATATGATAAAGTCAAGGCCAGCCTTGGCTACATAGCAAGTTTGAAGTCAACCTGGGCTACTTGAGACTATGTCTCAGAAGACTAAAAGAAGGGTGCTGCCAGGATGACTCAACCTTGCAAACATGAGAACCCACTTAGAGAAACAGGTGTGGAGATGGGACCCCAGCACTGGCAGGGATGGTGGAAGCAGACAAGAGGATCCCGAGGTTCACTGGCCAGCCCATGCTAGTTAATCAGTGAGCCCCAGGCCAGTGAGAGATCTTGGGTCAGAGGAGATGGGTGGCACATGTGTACGTGTGCGAGTGCGCACACACACACAGAGAGAGAGAGAGAGAGAGAGAGAGAGAGAGAGAGAAGAGACAGAGACAGAGACAGAGACACAGAGATTAGAGAAGAAAGTCTTAGACACTAGCCTCTGGGAGGCGTTTCTGTAGGATGTGTCTTGTTGAGCGTGCTCTGTACGTCTTACTGTGACGGCTGAGTTGAGCTGATTCAGGAATGTCTGTCACTATTTATCCAGCACCTTGCTGACTTAGAGATCTGTTTGTAGGTTATCTCAGTCCTCCTGCCTCAGTTTCCTGAGTGCTCGTGTTATATGTGTCACACTAGATTGTTTTGCTTTGCATTTAGGTTCTTTATCAAGTTGAGGACATTTTCTTCTATTCCTCGTGTTTCTAAAGGTTTAACTCGTGATAGTGATGGTGATGGTGGTTGTGGTGGTGATGATGGTGGTGTTGACGATGATAATGGTGATGGTGGTGGTAACGATGATTTTCAGGATGGGCCACCACACATTTGCAGGTCATCCTTGCACAGTGGCCTTTGCTAACCTCAGTGTGTGTATTGCTGATGTCCATACTCATTTTGGCTTTTTAAACCATGTCTAAAAATGATGTTACCATCTTAACCAATCAGGCTGCTTCCCTTTGATTGATGATTACTGTTCAGCACTCCGGCTTTTTCCGTGGAGACCTGGCCTAACCTTGCTCTTTGATGAGCCACTCGCTAATCTTCCTGAGGCTCTGTCTATGGGCACACATGACACCTGAGAGATTTTCCAGTAACACAGCTCTTTCTTGCTCTCTCTCCAGCCCCCCCCCCCTTTTTAAATTATGAGAAGATTAGACAGGCCTCAAATGTGTTGGGCAGGGAGCAGGCCTGTCCTACTTCTGTTTTTCCATTTTTCTTTGTGTCTTGAGAGAGCTTGAGAAGCTCCTGCCCTGGATGTTCTCAGGCTCTGCTGGGGCTCTGAGCTTGGGTCACTTTTTCTTTGGACCGCTGGTGTCTGACTTCCATCTTGCTTTTCTAGTTCCGAAGTAGAGTCTCATCCAGGACTACAGTTTCTTTTTGAGTCTTACATTTTTTAAATTAGATTTATTCATTTAATGTGTGTGAGTGTTTTACATGCATGTATGTATGTGTGCTTTATGCATGCCTATGGATGGTTGTGAGCACCAGGTGGGTGTTGGGAACTAAATATGGGTCCACTGCAAGAACAGTAAGTGCTCTTAACCATTGAATGGTCTCTCCAGCTCCCTTCTTTTTTTTGATATATTTTTTTGAAGGGTGAAAGCAAGTGGAGTAGAGTATCTCTATGTAGATCAGGCTAGCCCAGAACTCCCTATGTAGCTCAGGCTGGCCTATATTTTGTGATATCCAGATATAACAGTCCTTGGTCCTTGATGCCCATACAAGGTATCACATGATAGCTTGGCAAGAGGCCATTACGTGTCACTCATTTTATGGAGTCCAAGTAAGGAAGAGGCACTTTCCTTAGTCTGGTATGTCCAGTAAGTTTTGGGGCTTGGTTTTCTGCTATAATTTTAATATATCCCTGGGCCCCTACAGTCTCAATTCATCTCAACAACTTATAGGGTGGCATTCTTTCTGTTCTTAGAAATAAGTGATTTGGGGCTGGTGAGATGGCTCAGCGGGTAAGAGCACCCGACTGCTCTTCCGAAGGTGATAAGTTCAAATCCCAGCATCCACATGGTGGCTCACAACCATCCGTAACGAGATCAGGCGCCCTCTTCTGGAGCGTCTGAAGACAGCTACAGTGTACTTACATATAATAAATAAAATAAATCTTAAAAAAAAAAAAAAAAGAAAAAAGAAATAAGTGATTTATCAGTCTGCTGAGTACCTACTGGGTACAGTTTCAGGGTCCACTCAGGGGCAGTCATCATCCTCCCTCAAAATGGAGTCAAAGCTGCTTCTGAAATGAAGGCTTCCTGTCTCTTTGGAAGCCCGCTCTGTACAGTCTGGAGTCACTTAGAGCAGAACACGGCCTGACATCTGCACACAGAGAGAGAGCCTTTTCAATTGAAAATTGATCATCTTTTTTTCTTTTTCTGAAAAATTTTATTTTACTTTTATTTTTGGTCTTACTGTGTAGCCCTGACTATCCTAGAACTCCACATATAGATCAGGCTAACCCCACAGAGATCCACCTGCCTCTGATTCTGCTGGGATTCAAGGTATGTGTTGCCATGCTCAGCTTGACAAAATAATTTAACTAGAGCTGCAGGTAGATAGTGTGTGTGCATGTTAATTTTTCTCTTTCCTTCCCTTCCCTTCCCACTTTTTCTTGTGGAGCTAGGGACATAATCCCCGGCCTCGTTTACTACTGAGCCCTCCCACCCCACACCTCCACTGAGTTTCACACCAGTCCTTTACATGATTTCTGAGTGACTATCACATTTTTCCCGTTTGTGGTTTGTACCCTGTCCCCTGCCATGATGGAAACCTTACTTACCAAAAGGCAAAACTGAGCATGGCTGCACTGTTTGGGAAGAGCCTGAGGACCGTCTGTCACAATCAGTTCCCTCTCCTAACTTGCTGCTGTGTAGCTAATTCCATCTTATTGACGGTTGTCATTTGTCTCTCGTCCTTAGTAGTTGGTCAGGAGACCATCTCTTGCTCTGTCACCCTGGCTGCCTCCTGCCCAAGTGACCTTTCCTGCCTCTGCCTCCTAAGGCTGAGGCCGCAGGCATCTGTACTCAGCCTTCTCGCTTTCTCTTCTATGTGCAGTGTTTATTTTCTTTTATTTCATTTTTTTATTGTTTTATTTTTATTATTATTATTTTTAATGGAACTGGGGCTTGAGTTTGTCTGTCCCTAGACTTGTATATAAGAACCTGAACTTCAGTCTCTGGAACCCACATAATACTGCTGGGTATGGTGGTGCTGCCATAAATGAAAGATTTCTGAGGCAGAGATGAGGGGATCTGAGGGACTCAGTGCCAGCCAGACTGGCTGGACTGTGAGGTTTCAAACTAAGGAGAGACCTTGTTTCAAAGGAGGTGAGTGGCATTTCTTTTGCTTCTTTGTTTCTTTCTTTGTTTCTTTCTTTGTTTCTTTTTTTGTTTGTTTGTTTCTTTGTTTCTGTTTCTTTTCTGAGCCACTGTGTCACAATGTAGCCTTGGCTGGCCTAGAAATTGCTCTACACCAGACCGTCTTGAAATCCAAGAGATTTACCTGCTTCTCACCCCCTGGTAGTGATTATAGTAAAGGTATACTGTCCTCAACTGTTTTAAGTTTATTTTAGTGTGTGTGTGTGTGTGTGTGTGTGTGTGTGTGTGTGTGTGTGTGTGTGTGTGGTGTGTTTATTCTGCCTGCATGCATGCTTGTACACTATGTGCCTAGTGCCTGCAGGGCCTAGAAGAAGGTGTCGGATGCCTTAGAACTGGAGTTAACACATGATTGTCAGCTACTACAGGTATGCTTAGAATTGAACTGATGTCTTAGGGAAGAGCAACCAGTGCTCTAAACCACTGAGCCATCTCTCCAGTCCTAGTGGGTACCATTTCTGAAGTTGACACCTAAGGTTGTCTTTGGAGTACACACACACACACACACACACACACACACACACACACACTTTAGAGGTAAAATTTAAACCCTATTCTGAAGAAGCAAGTCAGTCCACAGTGCCACGTCCCAAGTGAGCTGCTGCAGCCAGGCTGATGGACTCCTGTCACTACAAAGGGGCAGAGCTGGTCGTGGAACGGATTTTCCTCAGGAGTATGTGGCCCAACGACAGTGTAGAGGCAGCCTAAAATACTGGGAAGTGGCCAAGCAGGGCGGCATGAGTCTCTAATCCCAGCACCAGGGAGGCCGAGGCAGGAGGATCATGTTCTCTTCTCTTGAGGACACTAAGACTCAAGACCTGATTGCCGTCAAAGACACTGCTGTCTGCACTGTCACGGTGGGGTAGGGACACAGACACTCACTCTGCTGCACCCACCCAGCAGAATGGTCTTTGGCCTTAAGAGAGAGATCCCTCACAGAAAGAGCAATTGTGTGATTCCACTTACATGACGTTGCTAGAGTTTCTAGTGTGAAGACAGAGAGCATCCTGGGTACTGAGGGCTGGGCTGCTAGCCTATGGGAGAGGCTGGGTGTCCATCTGGGAAGATGGGAAAGCTCTGTGGGTGGAGAGTACCAAGGGCTTCACAGCCATGCACACGTGCTTGACATGCCTCAAACATGCTCAAGATGGTCAGTTTGTGCAGGTTTTGCCACAGTTTAAAATGGAGGTTTTGACATAGTGATCCTTAAGGGCTGAGGTGTGGCGTGGCGTGGCAGGGCTAACGGGCCAGAGGAGCCCAGTGTGTGGAGTGGGGAGATGTGCCATCATGCACACAAGCTGGGCAGTGGCTTCAGCCCTTGCAGAGGGAGGCTGTTCTGTTGTTGTGGGCAGATGCAGCAGCCCAGTTCCATTGCTTAGGGATCTGCAGGTCTCTGCAGTGGTCTCCGGTGTCCTGGAATGTAACTGGTGCCTGTCTCTGGGTTTGTTCATTTATGAGTCATCTGTGAACCTCCTGCTATGCAATGGAAGTGCAGGCTCAACTTCCTGAACTCCAGGGGCATGATCCTGGGATTGGCTTGAGTCCCTAGTGTAGTTCCTGCCTACTAAGTGCTGTTTGCCTGCTTCGAGGGAAATGCCCCTCTCTACTCAGCCCTGTCTGCCACATTCATGACCATGTCCTCTTCTTCTAGGCCCTGCAGGTCGGACACCCTTGAGGACAGCCATTGCCTGGCCCTGCTAGCCTGTGCCTTGGTAAGTGAAGAGAGCATGGTGGGTTTCATGAGTTTGTGCCTACATGTCTCTGTGTGTGTCCTGGGCACAGCCTAGGTGTGGGTCCCGTGTGTGACCTGGCCAGCTCCTGGTAGTGAAAGATCTTTGACCCCAGTGCATACCTAGGTTAGATATACTGGGATAATCTGAGCCCTGGGCATGGCCAGGCCTTAATATGCCTGCTGATTTTCTTAAAGGGCATGCATTTTAATGCCCTCTATGGTCAGGAGGCATGTATATCTGTCATATATACGTGTGTGTGTGTGTGTGTGTGTGTGTGTGTGTGTGTGTGACCAATGAAGAGCTGGTGAGCTAGGATGTTGGTTTTGCCAAGGTGGCTACCAAGACACAGCTCTCACATGCCACCCCCTCAACAGAATGGCCCAAGAAGCACACCAGTCTACTTGAGACCAGCTGATAGCCACTTACCGGGACCTGAAAGCTTGTGGCCCTGGGGTCAGAGTTGCTTCCTGATAGAAACAGAGCAGGTGCATCTCCTTCTGGAGGCTACAGGGGCTGATGTTGGTGGAAAACTGGACTATTAGCTGGGTCAGTCAGGCAGTGGGTTCTGGATCACAAGAGGTCCTGAATTCAATTCCCAGCAACCACATGGTGGCTCACAACCATCTGTAATGGGATCCGTTGCCCTCTTCTGGTGTGTCTGAAGACAGTTGCAGTGGACTCATATACATAAAATAAATAAATCTTCAGAAAAAAATGCAACCATTCAAATATCTAGTAAACATCTGGAAAGGTGCATGCTGTGGGGTCACAGCACAGTGTGGGGTGCTGGACCTGACATTCGGAGGGCCCTGCCGTAGGAGGAAGTACTGGGAAGTTCTGGGCCCTGCTAAGACTCTCCAGGGTATGCAGGAAACCTTACCTAACAGCATAAAATAATTGGCCAAAAGGGATTTGCCAGCTGAATTAGGAGTTGGGAGGGGGTGGGGGATAGGAGGCAGTGTGTGTGTGTGTGTGTGTGTGTGTGTGTGGTCACCCAGGGACACAGAGGACTCCAAAAGTGTGGCCAGCCCTGAGTGGAGCCCATCTGAGTCTATACCAGGCAGAGCTACTTCCCAGCAAGGCCTAAATGTCAAGCTCAGGTTGTTTCCAGCCAGGCCGGGAATTGAGCAGGAATCTTCAGAGGAGCGGGCTCTTGATTGTGCCTCTAGGAGCAATAGGGGACAATCCTCTCTAGGGTCACGTGAGTGCTGCAGCCCAGGTGTGTTGCCCTGGTGACAAAGGTCGTAGACAAAGTCTGAGGTTGCAGGAAGTGAGCAGGTGCTGGGTGGATGTTGGAGGCCCAGGGTTCCCTGCAGGAGCAGAGAAGGGGAGATAGGTGAAGGCTACAGAAGGGTTCACTGTGCAGCGCCCGTGTCTCTCTGTGCTGGGTGGAGATTATCTTTGTCTTCTGAAGGGGTTGTATGAGGGGAGAACAAAGGGCACAGACATGGCCCCTGCAGGCTGTCTGGTAATGGCAGACATCCTGCAAAGGGAGGCACTTTTCTTGAAAGAAGAGCTGAGTCTTATCGGTGCAGGGTGGGTGGGTAGGCTGCCGCCATGCAGACACAAAGGTAGGAGCCTGATGTGTGAGTTAACTCTGTTCTCAACACTTAAAATTTAATTATAGAAGTAGCATATGCTTGGAAAAATGGAACCAGAATAAAGTATAATAAATAAAGCTGTGTTCCTTACTCTGTCTAGGATTTCACTCTTCCGGGAGGATGCGCGAACCCAGAGTGGCTTGTAGTTAATCTTCCAGAACTCACAGAAAGCTCCCAGGAACACTCGAGCAGCCTGTGTCAGTAGAGTGCTCACCCAGCACGTACAAGGCCTTGGGAGAGACTCCCAAACACTGCATACACCAGCATGATGACAGTGCCTGTTACCACAGCACTCAGGAGGTAGAGGCAGGAGGGTCAGGAGATCAGGGTCTTCCTCCATTCCGCGTCAAGTTTGAGAACAGCCTGGACTTGGGCTAGGTTGTACCTTGTTTCAAACAAGCAAACAGATTTTTTAAAAAAAGATTTATTTATTATATGTAAGTACACTGTAGCTGTCTTCAGACACTCCAGAAGAGGGCATCAGATTTCATTACGGATGGTTGTGAGCCACCATGTGGTTGCTGGGATTTGAACTCGGGACCTTTGGAAGAGCAGTCGGTGCTCTTAACCACTGAGCCATCTTGCCAGCCCCTATTTTTTTTTTTTTAATTTATTTATTATATGGCAAACAGATTTTTAAAAAGACAACCAAACAGTTACTAACTGCAGTTCTATGGGACAGCTTCTATAGCTGGATTCTAGCTGACAGTTTGCACAGACCCCTGCCTCCTTTTATAAAAGCTTTTCTTGCCGGGCAATGGTATGGTGGCATGCCCCTTTAATCCTGATGCTTGGGAGGCTGAGGCAGGTGGTTCTACACGTTCAAGGCCAGCCTGGTCTACATAGCACATTCCAGGACAGCCAGGGCTGTTCAGAGAAGCTCTGTCTTTTTTTTTTTTTTAAGTTTTATTTATTTAATTTATTTATACACTGTAACTGTCTTTAGATACACTAGAAGAGTGCATGGGTGCAGTTGCTGGGAATTGAACTCAGGACCTCTGGAAGAGCAGTCAGTGCTCTTAACTGCTCAGCCATCTCTCCAGCTTGAGAAGCTCTGTCTTAAAACAACAACTGTAAGGCCTTCTTGTTTGACTAATGTCCTGAAGTGTGTGTTTATTTGGGCATGCTCTCACTCATGCCTATGCCTGTGGGCTCTGGGATGGCTTAGGGCGGTTAACTGGAATGGGCTTGACCCATAACTCTGGTTTTGAGAGCAGTGTTGAGCTAGCCTGCTCATCTTCCCATGAGGGCCAGCTAGGGCCAGAAGCCAACTGTTCAACTAACTTGGGAGATTTGGCCCTTACAACCCTGCAGGCTGCCCCAGTAAGCTNACTCATGCCTATGCCTGTGGGCTCTGGGATGGCTTAGGGCGGTTAACTGGAATGGGCTTGACCCATAACTCTGGTTTTGAGAGCAGTGTTGAGCTAGCCTGCTCATCTTCCCATGAGGGCCAGCTAGGGCCAGAAGCCAACTGTTCAACTAACTTGGGAGATTTGGCCCTTACAACCCTGCAGGCTGCCCCAGTAAGCTGTCTCTGTGGAAGTGGACTTTGTCTTCCATGTCGTATAGAGCTGGCTCTCTGCACCTGTCCCACCAGCTGGTGTTGTTTGTAAGTTTCTCTGGTGACAAGTGGCTGCAGGAGGAGAGTGATCTGGCCTCTGACACCTTTCCACTGAGGACTGTCTGTTACCTGCACTGTGGTCCTGTGTGTAGAACACAGGTAAAGGGCTGCACATGTGCACCTCTCTGGCGCTTCTGACCGTGTGGACAGTGTCTATCAGCAAGGTCTTCTCCTGCAGCCCTCTGCCGACCAGGACAGATGCACTCCCGCCTCCATCTGCTGGGCTTGGCCTCATGGTTGTTCTGATTGAGTGTCCTGGGTCTTGTCTTATAGTTACCATCTGCTAGGTTCTGTTCATCACGTAGTAAGCTGAGGCTACATCTGAACCTGGTCTCTACAGTGCTAGTGCACCTCTAGTCTGGGCCAGCTTTGTATGGAATGGGGCTCTGGGTAAAACTCTGAGAGGTGACATCTGCGATGTGTCTGGGTCATATCCATTGGCATGGGCCTTGCCTTTCCCCTGTTCACTCAGTGTGAGCTGGAATCAGGAGCTGAGCCCACAGGAACACAGGGGACATGGAGAAGTGTGTAGCCTCCAGCACAGACTGTAAGGCAGGGGCCACCCTGTGTTTCTACACTTCACTGTCCTCCTGGGGGGAAGATAATTTTCCTGTATGAGGTGTGCTAGCTGCTGTGCAGACACCCGGGAGAGACTTGGGGGCAGCGTGGAGGCCAGAGGAAAAGGCTGTGTGCACAGGTGTGTGCACAGAGAGCATGTCGCTCTGGACTCCCATGAGCAAGGCCTCATGGGAAGCTTTGTTTCTTATCCTGGCCTTAAGAACATCTCGCACTTCCTGAGACCACCCCAGCGCTGCCACTGAGATACTCCTCTTTATATGTCTCTCTTCTGATCTCTGTTTAAAGGGAACAGCAGTGACCCCCGGCCTTAGCCTCCTGCGTGATAATCTCCTGCGTGAGATTGCACAGCCTTACCAGTTCTAACTCCTGTCCCTCCTTGGCACAATGGCTGAGATGGGTCCAGAACACAAGTCTCTGTGGCAGGTGGCTTTTCCTCACATCTCATTGAGCCACCCTGTCCCTTCTCTCCCTTTACCTTTTGTTGTCAGTAGTAACATTGATGGATTTGTTGTAGTTCAACATCCCATGTCCTGGACACAGCAGCTTTGATTGTCCTTTGGCTTGTTGCATAAGGCTGGGGCCAATCTGTAGGCTGTCTTATCTGCTCCTGGCTGAGGCAGACCTTTCCAAAGGGCCTCTCTTGATCCTGGCACTTGCTGTCTCTCCTTTTGGTAATTTGCTGACTGGGGCACAGATGCCCCTGGCAGATGGCAGAGTAGAAGTGTCAGCTCAGATGACTTATCATAATACATATATATGGAATGTTACGGATTGACTGCCGCACCACTGTCTAATCTGAAAGTAGGTTTGAACAGTTAGGCTGCCGTCCTGTGTTCACGCAGAAGAAATGCCGTGAATCCATTCTGTGTCCTCAGAGCTAAACATGGACAGACAAGCTGTCACCTCAGAGTGCCGCCAGCTCCACTGCCCAAGCTCCTCAATCCCTCAGGTTCGTACAGGTCCCCTCCCCTCTTCCAAAGGTTCCCTGAGCTCCCCCAGGAGGGACTGGATAGAGCTGTGACCTGTGTTCTTTTCACCTAATGTGTGGCTGCTTGGTCTCAACACCCTCTCCCATCAGCTACTGGAGGCAGCCTCTCTGACAGGACTAGCACTGAGCTCTGAGGATTTCTGGACATGATTAGGGGTCGTTTCATTAATTTTCCCTCCCTCCCTTTCCCCTTCCTTCCTTTTTGTTTTTCTTGCCAGTCCTATTTTGTCCTACCCTAGGCTCTGACCTATCCAACCCCAGGCATGGGCTCCCTCTTGTGGTGTGGGCTTCTAATGAGAGCAGCCATTGCTTGGTCACTCCCAGGAGCTCTGCGCCACCATGGCCACAGCACACCTTAAGGGAGGACAGAATGTGGGTGGAAGGTTTTGTTGCTGTGTTGGCATCCCAGCCTCACCATGGGAAGCCTTGCTTGGTTACAGAAGATGACTGGTTTAGGCTCTGTATTCTAGGAGTCCTCACTAGGGTCACCCTCGTTGATTCCAGGGAGTTTTCACTGTACTAGGTTTCCAGATTGTCCCCCCAATTCCAGCTGCCTCTCCTTGTACTCTCTCCCTCCACCCCCACCAGATCCTACCTAGTCCCATCCCCACCCCCCAGTCTGCCTGCAAACTCTGTTCTATTTCTTCTTCCCAGGGAGTTCTATGCATCCATCCCCACCCCCACCTCACTCCCCAGAGCCCTTCGTGTTACTTAGCCTCTCTGGGTCTGTGGATTATAGCGTGATTATCCTTTACTTAGCAGCTAATATTCATTATAAGTGAGTACATACCATGTTTGTCTTTCTGGGTCTGGGTTACCTCACTCTGAATTTTTTCTACCGCTAGAAAAAATTTTTGCCTGTAAATTTCATGATGTAACACAGCTGAATGATACTCCATTGTGTGAATGTATTTCATTTTCTTTATCCATTCTTTGGAAGAGGGACATCTAAGCTGTTTCCAGTTTCTGGTTATTATGAATAAAGCTACTGTGAACATAGTTGAGCAAGTGTCCTTGTGGTGTGATGGAGTGTCCTTTGGGTATATGCCCAAGAGTAGTATAGCTGGGTCTTAGGGTAGATCAATTCCCAATTTTCTGAAAAACTGCCATATTGATTTTCATCGTGGCTTTACAAGTTTGCACTCCCACCAGCAATGGAGGAGTGTTCCCTTGCTCCATCCCTGGCCAGCGTGACCTGCCACTTGCCTTATTGATCTTAGCTGCTCTCACAGGTATAATAAGATGGAATCTCAAAATAGTTTTGGTTTGTAGTCCTCAGATGGCTAAGATGTTGAACATTTCTTTAAGTGTTGCTAAGCCATTGGAGATTCCTCTATTGAGAATTCTGTTTAGGTCGGTACCCCATTTTTTAATTGGATTGTTTGGTTTGTTGATGTCTAGTTTCTTGAGTTCTTTATATATTTTGGATATTAGCCCTCTGTAACATGTAGGGCTGGTGAAGATCTTCCCATTCTGTAGGCTGCTGTTTTGCCCTATTGATGGTATCCTTCGCCTTTCAGAGGCTCCTTGGTTCCATGGGGCCCCATTTACCAATTGTCGGTCTTAGTGCCTGAGTATCAGTGTTCTGTTCAGGAAGTTGTCTCCTGTGCCAGTTCCTTCAAGGCTATTCCCCACTTTCTCTTCTGTCAAGTCTTCAGTCCCCTGGTCACAGGGCCTTTCCAATCACCAGCCCCAGCCCAAGGCTATAGTGGATAGCTCATTAGTGTGTCAGGGCATGACTGGAAGAGCTAATTAGGAACTTTTAAACTATGACTCAGTAATAAGGAGCTGCACTGTCAGGGGCTGTGAAGAACTGAGGACTAAGACCGAAAAGCACTTGTTTCTCGTCTTACAGCTGCGCCTGCACTTTGAGAACGGGCGGCTGCTCTCTGGGCCACAGGGACTCAGTCCCTCGGCCTGCTTGCTTCTATTTCTGTCTTTCCTTGTGGTCTCCAAGCCTCAGGATTGCTGCCTCCCACTGCTGGTTCATGTGTGGCCCGGTCACACTTGACTTTTTCCTTTTAACTTGTTCACCTTAAACCCCCACTTAGTGCCTGCCCTGCTAAGAGGCCATGCTGTTAAGTGCTGATGAGCCGTGACGTTCCTAGACACAACTAATGGTCAGGAAGCAAGGGAAAGTGGGTGTAGGTGGGGGAAGGCTTGCAAAGCACCCTCTGTCCTTCACTGGGCTGTGGAGAAAGGCATTTTCTGTTCCTGATTATCCTCTACCTTCCATGTGGAGCCCCGTGTTTGGGTTTTGTAGCTGTTTCAGTGATTCTGATTAAGAGGCAAGCCAGACCCAGGCTTTATTCTGGGCACTTAGATAAGGACCTTTTCTGTGGGTACACGTGGGTACATGGCAGATGTGGGCAGGAGTCTGGCTGGGCTCTTACTCCAGGCTACACCCCTACTCTGTCTCTGGTCCAGAAACCTGTCAGGTGTGATCAGGTGTCAGGGCCTGGGTCCAGCTCCTCCCAGCACTGGGGATAAAAGCCAGCCCAGTCTGCCTCCTGGCACTTCTGAGCCACCTACAGCTCTGCTGGGGACCTGCCTGCTGGCACAGGTAAGGGTGACTGCTCCAATATCCACACCAACTGAAGGGGAGTCACAGGGGCATCTCTTAGATTCTGCTGGCCTTCTCCAAATCCCCGGCCTCCACTGTGATGCTAGATGCGTGTCCTCCTCTAGTCCGGTTTCTAGGCCTGTGGGTCTTCATTGCCCAAGTTCCAAAGCAGGTCTCTCAAAAATTTGGGTGAGTAACACTTATCTCTAATGGCCTGCTGGCCTCCGTTGGATGCATCCTTTGGGATGCCTGTTGTCACTACTGCCACACAGTGTGACTTCCCTGAGTGCCTATCTCTTCTGTGCAGACAGATGCCACCTAGTAAAGGAGACGACAGAGCCCGGATCTCAGCGTGGTGGCTTCCAGACGTGCATAGCCACTTCGTCCTCGGAAGGCAGTGAGGCTACACTAAGACTCTGGGTTTGATTGGCACAGGATGGGTAGCAAGCAGCCTGGCAGCTCCCAGCATCTCTCTATGCTCACCCAGTTGAGCTGGCGTGTTGAGTGTGTTGGACGGATGACACATACCTCTAGGGTAGCGTCCTCCTCTGGTGGTTTTACTCTGCTCACGGGAGAGTGCTGAGTTTAGGCTCACAGCGTCTATGCTGTGGTTTGGATGGGTCCTGGGTGTTGCTGATATCCCAAGGAATGTTCCTGCCTGCACAGCTCCCTCGCAGCTCCATTCCCACGGTTGTGAAATGATTTCTTGGGTAACCAGCCTCTGGGTAACTAACCACTCTCATGCTTGTGGAGGGAGGGAGGGTGGGAGAGAGGGAGGGAGGGAGGGAGGGAGGGAGAGAGAGCGAGAGAGCGAGAGAGCGAGCATAAGAGCTCCATTGGGCAGTTTTACCCAGAGTCATCCACAGCCATTTCACAATTAGGTACCAGGTGTTGATGCCTGTCATGGCTGAGGTAATGGTGGGACAGGGAGTGTAGCACCCTGAGGAGCAGTGGTGACAAGGCCTGGCTTGGGTTCAGAAGGCAGAGCTGCACCCCAGCCCCTGGTGTTGAGGAGAGTCAATGAAGCCATGGCGTGAGGGACCAAGAAAGAACTGTTCCTGGGTTCTTAAAGCTACACAGCCATCTTGGCAGACCCTAGAATGTACATCCAGTGGCCATCAGGAGAGGTGGGTGGGGTAGCCTCACTGCCCTGTTCTACAATTAACCTCAGTAGGTAGGCAGTCTCTCTCTCCCAAGCTGGGGAGGGCCCTGGGCCTCTCTCTGTGTGTGTGTGTGTGTGTGTGTGTGTGTGTGTGTGTGTGTGTCCCTGGAACTTGCTCTCTACAGCAGGCTGGTGTTTCTCCCTAGCTGGACAGATTAGCTTAGGAGTATATACAGTATGTAGACAATATAGAAAGCCCATTAGTATTGTTTGTCAGGCAGGAACAGTGAAAGATCTACTCAGGATACTGTCTATCTTGGGGTGCTTGTAGGGGCTGGGTAGTTTGTGTCCTACCAAGCATGTGGTATGAGCGGATATGGCTGTGGGGGCCTGCAGATCCCAGGCTGGACCAGGCTAGCTGTGGACAGATAGAGCAGGGACACAGGCAACAGGCAGAGGCCAAATGGCTCTTCCAGATGCTCAGCAGGGGTCATCGGAACCTCTGTGATGGGGAAGTTGGTGCTGTGCTCAGCAGGGACTGCTCCTACCTAAGATAGCTGTGGCAGAGAGGAAATGGGAGGCTTTCTTCCCTTTGCCAAGTAGGACCAGCAGGGCTTACAGCCACCAGCCTAGCTGGCAGGGATTCTTGTTCCATGAGCTCCACCTGGGGACTGCGTGCAGGAGAGTAGATGAGAGAGTTTTATAAGGAGCAAGGAGCAGAAAGCTCAGGCTCAGCCCCAGCTCCACACTGCTACCCAGAAAAATGAGGGGTGCTAGAGGCTACAATGTTGTAGGCCTATGGCTGCCTGCTCTGTAAATGAATGTGACAACCTCTAGGGGCCCACAGCCAAGGGCTAGTCCGTTTTGCAACTCATTTGAGACTAGGCCAGCTTGGGGACACAGGGAGCTGGTGACTCTATCTCTGTATCTCTCTTCACTAGAACATGGCAGCCTCAGGCATCTCCTCTGCAGAGCAACTGGCCCTGAATTTGAAGAACCCAAACCATCTGTTCGCCCTTCCACCCCAGCCCCTGGGTGAGAGGCTCTGTGAGCAGTGGCCTCTGGCCAGGGTGGCCATGCTGGGACAGTGCTGCCTTGCCCGCCTCCCCCCCCCCCCCCCCCCCCCCCACCCCCCTGTAAGCCCTGTATTTTTAGTAGGTGACTTTGTGGAAGTAGGTGACCCGGCACCTTCAGGGAGACACCAATCGCATTAAGACCGTTGGTCTAACTGGACAGGAGGGGTGGTGACGGGGTGGCCTCTGCCAAGGTCACCCTTCCTGCCCAGTCTGCTCCCTTCTGTTCACACCCACCAAACCAGACTCTATAAAGCCCAGGGTCACTGTTTGCTAGAGCGTTGAGTGTCTATTGCAGGGGTGAGTAGTTTCCACTGTAGCTTCAGATTCTTCCCTCGTTGACCACAAGCTCCATTCCTGAAGGGGGAGGAGTTTTTAGGTATGGCCATAAATCATGGCCGTGGCTCCTTGCACACACTGGCTTTCCTAGTGGGGGTGGCATCCCCTAAATGGGGTGCCTTACTGTCTCACCTCCTCCAGCTCTGTGACCTACCTACCTGTGTATGTGCCAGCATGCCAGCGTATGAGTGAGGAGGTCAGAGGATGCTTTCAGGAGTCAGTTCCTCTCCACCATGTGGATTCCAGAAATAATACTCAGGTCACCGGGGACACATGGCAAACGCCTTGATCCTGCAGAGCTATCTTGCTGGTCCTCAGCGACCTTTTCATGGAAATTGTTTCTATGCCCATTGCATACTTCTGGCTTAACACACACACACAGACACACACACAAAACTCACTTCCGGTTACACATGAACACGCACAGACACACACACAATCAGACACAGACACATACACTCAGACACAGACACACACTCTCTCACACACACACACTCTCAGACATACACACTCAAACACAGACACACACTCACACACACTCATACACACACTCTCAGACACACACACTCAGACACACACACACACACACACACACTCAGACACAGACACACACAGAGACACACACTCTCAGACACACACACATACTCTCAGACACACACTCTCAGACACACACACACACTCTCTCAGACATACACACTCACACACACACACTCTCAGACACACACACATACATTCAAACACAGACACACACATCAGAAATACGGGATTTGAAGCTTCCTTTTTGGGCTCCTTTCCAAGCAGTATTTCAGGGTTCCGAGCCACAGGATGTTTGAACTAAGAAGGGTCCAAGAGCCCTTCGGTGTGGTGCCCAAGGTCAGACAGCTGCTGGGATAGATAGGTGCAAGGCTCAGCTGGTGCTAGGGAGCAGGGCTGTAGCTAGAGGCCACCCAGAGCCCCCTTGGTCCTCTGTGGGCCAATTCCAGAGCTGATAAGACCCCAGGGTTAGTACCACAGAGCAAGCACTGTGAAGGCCCCAGGTCTTCCTGTCTCATTCTCTGATTGAAAGATGATGATACTGATCTTACTAAATAGAACAATTAGCCTTTCTCTGCATCAGCACTCTGAGCTACAGGAGCCGTGTTCGCTCATGAACTGTTGTAGGTGAATTCTTTGACTGTCCTGTCCTGTTCCCTGAGTACTTGTGAAGGTTCTTTTGTTTTGCTGGAGTATTACAGATAGCCAGGCATCCCAGGCAGAGCCCTTTTGGCCCTGCTGGCTGGTACAGTGTAAATTATTGGTCTGTCCAACATGGAGCGATACTAGGTAGCTTGCACCAAGGCATGCTGGGATGTGGGGCCCCCATCCTCTTTACAGTCTAAGAGGAAATGTATATAAAATGTAAAAAAAAAATTGGCTATGTAAAAATCTCATTCATCTTGCCTTTGGAACTTTTTATTTTGAGACCTAAGAAATCTCACCAGAAACAGCAAGAACCAACCAGCTTCCTGGAGGCCAGCAGTCTGACAGGCTTTGGCCTGGGGCCTATTGGGTCTGTCCAAAGCACCTTTGAAAGACCAAGCATTTGGAGTGATGGGTCCCTTTAGCAATCACACTGTTATAAATATATTTTTAAACATAGTCCCTCCCTGACCAAGGTGGGCCTTTCTGGTTTTGGCTTCATGCTACTCCAAGAAGCCAGAATCAGCAGGTGAGCATGGGTTAAGCTAGGGGTGCTGGCAGGCTGGGGACCCATCTCTGCTGGGCCTTTTGCCCTGCTGGTACGGGGTGGCAGCGTGGGTACTGAAGTGTTTTTGAGGGTGAGTGTAGGCAGGTAAGAGTCAGGACAGGCGCAGTTCTGGCCTGAGTATAGCTTTTCCATGCCCGTCCTTATGTGGCTCTGCCAGGGAGGCACAATGAAGAGCGTGAGTTATTTGTAGTTATTTTAGTTTCTTACTATGCTTTCTTTTCTTTCTTCCTTTCTCTCTTTCTCTCTCTCTTTCTTTCTTTCTTTTTTTTTATAGCCTACAGCACCCAGTATTCCCAGGTGGTCTCCCATCCAAGTACTAACCAGGTCTGACCCTTCTTAGCTTCCAAGATCAGGCGAAATCAGGCACGTTGAGGGTGGTATAGCCGTAGACCTTACTAGGCTTTCTATCTAGCCTTTTTCTGAAAGGTTGAAAACAATGATTTTTCAGCCAGGTATTTTGATAGTTACCCATCATCCCAGCATGCAGGAATCTAGTCATGAGTATGAGGATTAGATAAGGAAGGAAGGAAGGAAGGAAGGAAGGAAGGAAGGAAGGAAGGAAGGGGAAGGGGAAAGGGAAAGGGAAAGGGGAAGGAAGAAAGAAGGGACAAGATTTCTTATGTATTGGAGGAAGCACATGCCACACTGTCCTGAGGAGACTTGTACCAAGCTGCTCCTGCCTCTGCCAGCTCCTCTGTCTTCATGGCCACGTCTCCTTGTGCCAGCAGGAGAAGCAGTGCCTACGTTCCTAACTGTAGAGGGCAGAGGGCAGTGCCTCTCAGGGTTGCAGTGAACATATCCCCAGGGACAAGCTGGTGAGCAGTAGTGTCGTTTGCAGATGGTGAGCATTCGGGTGCTCAGTACAGGGACCCCAAGGTGCAGAGGCAGCCCTGTGTGGGGTTGGGACAGAAGCTGGTACCTGTGTGGACATCACTCCTCACCCAGAGCCACCAGCAGGGTTTGGAGCTGAGACATACAGCTCAAGGCTAGGTACGTGGGTTTTTTGTCCTCAAGTGCCATGTCGAATAGCTCTGGCTTTGTTGCTTTGAGTTAGGAAACTACCCCTGAGACACAGGGACAGAGTGGACAGTTCTCTGGAGTAATTGAGAAGGACAGGAACCTGCTCCCTGTTACATAGGTTGTGATGCTCCCATGGTAAGGTGTTCCCTGTTACGTTACATAGGTTGTAGTGCTCCCGTGGCAAGACACACAACTTGCAGATGACAGAAATGCAGCTGTAGTTTAGGTAGTGTAGGAAGCACAGAGCAAAGCAGGCTGCTTCCTATGGGTTACCATAAATGTCAGAGCTATTTTGTCTGAAAGAACTGCTTCTCCTCAAGTTTTCAAGCCTGTAGCACAGTTATGGTGTCAGATATTCCAGGAGGGGCAAGTTTCTGCCTGTCAGCCATACACAGTGTGATGTGCCCCTGCTGTGAGGGAAAGGAGGGAAGCTGGAGAGGGAACTGGGACTTTGCGCATGCCTCTTCCACAGAGCCGCCATCCAGCCCTTGTCTTTCCTGCTGGGTCTCTTCCTCACCACCCTGAGATGGCCTCTACAAGCTCATTGAGCTGTCTGCATCCATCCCTTCTGATGATGATCCCAGTGTTTGTGTCTGCTTATACAGGCCCTGTGGTTGTGGGAACAGTTGGCCAACCTGTGCTGACACTGGGTGTATCTTCATCCTAGCAAATAGTGCCAGATGCAGGGGCCAGGCAGGTCCATGCTCTTAGCGGAGAACCTACCCTCTACAGATACAGTCTGGGGTGTCTTTCCTCTCCTTTGTTCCTGCCTTTAAAAATGTCTTGGGGTGATTACAAGCTTCCCAGACAGCACCTGGGGAGAACATTTCCAAATCCGTGCAGCACCCTGGAGACAGGCCCCGACTCCTGGGCTCACGCCATGGCCTGTTTACTCTTTGTTTGGTCTACATAGTAACTTCATTCCCCACGCGTCCCCATGTTGTTTGAAGGGCATTTAACCAGCTGGGTCCCTGAGATCCCAGCTGCCTTGTTCCTGGATTCTCCGCCCTTACTTTCTGCAGCACTGGGCTGGATACAGGTAGGACACTGCTTTGCATCTGCATGCGCTTGCTTATGTAAAGATATGGAGAGTAGACAAGGTTAAAGAGCTGGACAGAAGTCACTTCCTACAGGTGTCTGTCCAATGAATGGGCCCCTACAGAGCCTGGCTGAGAGTAGGACACAGAACCCTCCACCCTATGGTCACATGATGGCCGGAGGGTCCTCCACTCAGCACTCACAAGTAGCAACTCTTGCTCCTCCCTATGCTGAGCTGGAGGGATGGGTGTGGTGAGAACAGTGGAAGTGTGGGCGGGGCTGGTGAGCACAGGCAGCTTCCTCCTGGAGAGGTTCCCATGCCTCACTGGCCTTCTGACTTGCAGCAAACTGGGTAAGCTGAGGAAATGCTGACCTGGGTTCCTTAACCTAGTAAGCATAACAAGCAAGGTCGCGGGCAATGGCGCCTGGCCGCCTGCACAATGTGTTTCCCCAGCCCTCACACGCCCCTGAGCCATGGGGGTGCTGGGGCCAGCCCTGTGCTGGAGACACTCGTGGGATGGAGAAGAGATGGGAGGCTAGAACCACCATCTGAGACAGAGGCATGGGGATAGTGCTACCAGTCTCTGTGGTTGCCACAGCGCCACGCAACTCCACCACTTCTCCAGCCCTTCTGGAGGCTTTGGACCATGGCTGCTGCCCCCGGCAGTTCTGCCCTGTGTCTGTGAGATGGACTTAGATTCCACCTCTGAGGGTGAGGGCTGTCTTCTGTGCCTGGCTTGTCTTAGCACAGCGCTCTCCTTTTCTATCCACACTGATGCAGGTGTTAAGACTTGCTTTATTTGTTTGTTTATTGACTGATTGATTTTTATGGCTGGGTAATATTCCGTTATGTGCACGTGCTAATTTTGCTGCCTGTTCATCCACCGGTGGACAGTTAGGAGATCATGTATCTCTAGTTTCTTAACTGCCATGCTTTGAACCACAACAGCTGTGCTGCTGTGCAAGGGTCCCCTCTCTCCAGCGTTTGTCCTGATGATGGCTACTGTAGGTTTTATTTGCACTGTGACACTAACTACTGTTCCCAGTATCTCTTTGCCATTTATACGTTGTCTTTAGGGAAAGTTTTGTTGTCCGTGGCTCCACCTTGACCTGAGCCTTCTGTTGGACACTGGTCTCTGTGGTAGTGACTTGTCCTGTGGCTGAGATGAAAGGCCTAAGCAAAGCAGCTGAAGGAAATGAGGGTTTCCTTGGCTCAGGGTTGGAAGCAGAGCAGACGTGGTGTAGGAGTGCGGGGAGGTGGCTGGTCACGGCGTGTCCCAGGCCAGGAGCAGAGAGAGAGAGAGAGAGAGAGATAGAGATAGAGACAGAGACAGAGACAGAGACAGAGACAGACAGACAGAGACACTGGTGCTTAGCTCACTAGTTCCTGTTCCCTTAGCCTGGGACTCTAGCTGTGGGATGAACCCACCCACAGTTAGGATCAGCCTTTCTACCTTCATTAACCTAGTTTGTATAATCCCCAAAGGGCATGCCCAGAGGCTAACCTAATCTTTTTTTAAATACTCCTCCTCCCACCCATGTCTATTTGACTGTGTGTCTGTCTGTCTGTCTCTGTGTGTGATTGTATGTGTGTGTGTGAAAGAGAGAGAGAGAAAGAGGAAAGAGAGGAGAGAGGGGGAGAGAGGAGAGAGAGAAGAGAGTGAAGAGAGAGAAGAGAGAGAGAAAGAGAGAAGATGAGGGGAGAGAGAGAGAGAGAGAGAGAGAGAGAGAGAGAGAGCGCTTAGCTTCTGTGTCCAAGGCAGCTTTCAGCTAGCAGCTTTCTCCTTCCTCCTTGTTTGGCCAGGGTTCTTTGCTGTACACTCCAGGCTGACTGACACACCTGGGCATCTCCTGTCCCCACCTCCCATCTCCCAGAAGGGACCCTGGGATTACAGCCTCGAGCCACCACATGGACCTCATAAAACAAGCGCTTTACTCACTGATCCACCTCCCAGCCCTAATTTATCTTGTATAGCCCCTCCCCGACAAGCTTAGAGACTTGTCTTTTTGGTGATTCCAGATCCTACCAGCTGCTGAGCAAGCTTTGATTGGTAGGCCCCACGGAGTCTGCAGCCACCTCCTTATGCTGTTGCTGTGTCCTTCACTCTGTAGAAGCTTCTCAGTTTGATGCAGTCTTTTTTCTGCCTTTGCTTTTCCCATGTGATCTGTTGAGTCTTGGTCTATTTCCTTCACAGAGAAGGTTTGGGCACAGGGATGGTGTCCTCGCAGCCGCCAGCCACTTCTGCCTTTGTCACGTTCAGCCTATGCTGGGTGCTATTCTTTTAGCATCTTCCCCAGTGTCTTTACTATCCAGCCCTGAATAGAGAGAGGGCGGGGCCAGGTCCACTTGGTCCCCGGGGTAACAGAAGCACAACCTCAGGAGGTGAGCTGGAGGGCCCATATGTGGAGCACCCTACCACAGGCCTGCAGTGGAGGCGGCACCTGCTGGGTGGGTGCTAGCATTGACTGTGGGGAGGACCGACAACCATGCATGTTTAAACATGTCACTTTGGCTGCACCATGGGCCATAGGTCAGGGAGCTGAGAGTAGAAGAGGCCGTGTGCTGGCTCTCCAACAGAAGAGATGGACATGCTGGAATACCACAGCCAGGCTTTGGCTACACACAGGAGTTCCCCACTGCGAGGGCCACCCAATGGCAGGACAGCTACACAGGAAGGGGGACTGAGACAGAGGACTAGGGGGACAGTGTCCAAGAATCCCTGCAAGTTCCCAGAGCGGCACATACCACTAAGAGGAGCTTAGCAAGCCATGTCTGTACAGGCAGCAAAGAGGACACTGTGGACAGGAGACTGGCTTACTCTGTTCATTTATTTGTTTATTTATAACATGTATTTAGTTTTCATAGCCACGGTGCAAATGTGGAGGTCAGAGGATGGCTCTCAGAAGTCCTTGTGGGTTCTGGGACTTGAACTACTATTGTCAGGCTTGGTGGCAAGTGCTGTAACCTGCCCACTGCTGGTCCTGCCCAATTGAAAAAGCTCTAGTCTTGTTGGGTGTGGTGGTGCACACATTTTAATCCCAGCACAGAGGCAGGCAGAGCTCTGTGAGTTGGAGGACAGCCTGGTCCACATGCTGAGTTCCAAGACAGCCAGGCCAATGTTTAAGAGGTTCCATTTCTTCAGGTTCTAGGGAACCTGACGTAGAAATATGTTGCAAGTACCTCCAGAGGAATCAGGGGCCTCATCAAAACCTTGTTGAAGTCTTGATATGAGCAACATCTAACTTCTACGTCAAGGAAAATGGCCTGATCCTCAGTAGTCCCTGAGTTGCCTGGGTGCCGCCCCCAGTGCCTCCTCCAATGGTCATCTTCAGGCTTCTTTTGGAGTAAATGCTCTGCTCATATACTGTCTGCGCTACCACTGTGTCTGCTTTAAGATGAGAGTTCTCTTCCCCCAAACCTAAGGACAGCGAGTACTCCTCCCAATGGGTATCTATAGGTGACTCTCACCCTTTGAGAGTCAAGAGGCCCATTGGCCAGAACAGAAGAGTGCAGCTTCAGCTGGAAAAGTAGAATCTGCCCTGGGGGCCACTGTGTGGGTGCTCTTTGAGCTTAGTCATGGCTCTTGTTGCAGGCCTGGCCTCTTGTTGCTGACCTTTGCCCTGCTTTGGCCATCCCACCATAATGTGGACGTGGGAGTATCCTTCTGCACCCTGCCTCTGGGGAGCGGCTGGTTCTGGGAGCCCCTGTTACACTCTGGGAATCTTATGAACTACTTTGAAGATCAATCCTAATAGCCGTCTTAGACCAGTCCTGGTTTCCCAAGATCTGGGCTTCCCTGTTCCATGGGTGATGCCATACTCAGGAAGCGTAAGGACAATGGTGCACATGCAGCCAGTCACATCTGTCTTGATCTGGTGCAAGAGCACCCCTCCTGAGGCTGTTCAAACTTGCCAGGCTGGAGAAGGCGTGAGATCCTCCCCAGGAGGGCTACCCAGGTGCTACCCTTGCTGCTGCCAGATGGGAAATCCCAGCTCCACCTGCCCACCCCTGCCCAGTGGCCAGGCTCCTGACACGACTGGGTGAACCATTCCTTCATGTCAGTGAGCCTGTCTCACCAAGAAAAGGTTCCTCAACACCACTCTTGGGAAGAAAGTTCCTGAAGCAAGGAGAAGGAATTCCTGAATTTTTAAATACTCTTTTTTTCTTCAGATATCAAACTCCAGTTCTATAAATAAAATCATGAGGGCTGCAAGTAAAGGGAGGTTACCCATTTTTAAACTTCCAGGTGGCTGATTGTTCTTATCATCATGTCTTTCCTGTTAACAACAGGGCTCTGGGTCCCTGAAAGAGAAGACACTAATGGGAGCACTGGGCAAGCTGAGTCCACTATCCTCACATGGGTGGAGCTACTGGGGCCCATCTGTGTGAGGGATGGGCCCTTGTGTGATGCTCTGGCCCCGGGGTTGCTTTGCCTCACTAGCTCAGCATCTTTCAGTGCAGCGTTTACACTCCTTCCTTCCAGATTCTGAAGCCACAGACATGGGGCATTAAGCCTTTGAGGGTTCTGTACAATATGCCCAGGCTGTGGAATGACTCTTCTTATACTGCATCAGACTCAGGAACCCAAAAGACAGTGTCTTAGGCATGGAATTGGGGAGTCTGGGACTTGGCCAGCCTTCTGTTTGGACCTAGAGTCTCTGGCCACTAGGCAAGGAACCTATGGTTTTCTTTGGTCCCAGTCCTGGGGCCGTCCATGAACAGGGCCCAGTGACCTGCGTCATGTCATTATAGCTCCTAGAAAAGCTGCTTATTGGATTAGTGTATGTCCCACAGCAAAGCCTGCAGTGGTGCCCAGACAACAGGCTGCCCTGTGACTTGCTTCAACGAGTCCTCTGTCACTAGGTAGTCTGGGAAGGCACTGCCCAGCATAATTCTCAGGACAGTCTACCTCCCTTTTTCCAGTAGTCTCAGTGCCTGCCTGATGTGGGCAATCAGGCGCAGTCACATCTTCTCTCCTTGAGCCTGCTCCCTAATCTGCCAGAGACCTGTACTCAGAGCCAGGCTCCTCCTCATAACCTCTAAGAAGCTCACCAGACAGAGGGTAGCCATGTTGGCCAGCTCTTCAACCTGCCTCTTCTCTGGGGTCTGTGTCGCCCTGCTGGCCGTAGCCTTGGCCTATTACTTCTACTGGTGAGGGAGGCCTGGTGCAGGCCATGTGCATTTGGGGATTGCAGCATGAGTGATGCGGGTGTGTGCTGGGGCGGGCTGTAGGCTGGGAGGGTGTGGATACGGGTTGTGTGGGTGCAGGCAATGTTGGGACCCGTGGTGCTGCCACTCTGAGTGCGGGTGGTTCAGAGCATACAGTGCAGTTGTGAGCATTGTGGGTGCAGGGGGTACAGTGGGGCTCTGGGTGGTTACTTCTGCCTCTAACTAAGGATCTGCTCTATCCCTTGGTTCCTACCCTGAGACCATAAGAGCCAAGTGAAGGGGCAGAGGGACAGGAGCTAGCTCATCTGATTTCCCAGTTTCTTAATCATGTTGGAGGTTGATCATTGTGTCCCCTGTGTCCCCTGGGGGCACAGGTGTGGGTCCTTTCAACCTGGGAGGTTTGGTTGACAGAGTTTATCGGTGTTTTCTCCACACTCTCCTGTGCCCCTCACCTCTTGCCTCCTTTGCTGGGTGAGCCAGCTTAGATCGGATCTGTGAATGGAACAGAGACTGGGTAGTGCCCGTCACAGAGGCTCAGCCCAGGAACTAGACTCTGCCTTGCTTGAGAATACTGTGACCATATCATGCCATCAGTGAGCCTCCGCTCTCCACTGTTCCCCAGTAAGGTGGGGACATGATGCTGTGGCCCTGTGGAAAACAGAGGAGACTGGCCAGTGGGGCAGCCACTTGAGGGGTTAGTGTCCCTGCTTTGGGTGTTATCAGCACATGATACAGGGAAATCCAATCCAGGGTTATGTCAGGGGTGTGCTGAATGAGGGAACAGTATGCCATCATGCCTATCATCATTGTTACAGGGCTTGAGGTGTTGTCTTGGACCTGACCAGGTAGTGAGAGTCCTGGTTCACAGCAGTATCTCAATTAGCACTGAGTGGAATGAGCAGCTACAGCTTTGGAGGAGGAGTCAGCTGAGGGTGTGGAGGGCATGCTGTCTGTCCTGCCGTGCTGGAGCTGGGCCCTTGTCCTGCTGTGGCAGGAGCATGCTGCTTCCTATTCTGCACGACTTCCAACTTCTTTACTTTGGACATGTGTCGCAGCTGACTAAACAGCTGTCTGAACTGCAAATGGATGGATTGGCTGAAAGGATTCTTTGTGCTGAGCCATTAAGTCAGATTCTTCAGTCCTGGCACCATCTCTAATGTCTTTTCAGCAAACCTTGCCTCAGATGTCTGTATAAGATTCCCCCAAGACATCCCAGTGATAGGAAAGACGGCATGCTGACCCCTGACTACACATCCACCATCTCTTGATGGTCCCTTTTATGTCCTCACAGCATCTCCAGTCAGCTCTTGAACTAGGAAGTCTGTGTGGCTTAGTTTGATGAAAAGCAGCAGAGTTAAGAACCCCATCCAGGCGCCTCACAGTGCAGTATGTAGGCAGGCCCTGGGTGCAGGGCCTCAGGCCTTACTCTGCCCTTATACTCTAAATGTTTAAGCTAATATAATCTGGTCACTGCGCGGACTTAAGCATTGCCTGTTTCAAAGAAAAAAATCCCCCTAAGAAGCAACTAAAGTGGAGAAAGGCATTTATCAGCTTGCCTGACAGCGAGTGGCCTGTCAGCTGAATCCTTGGAACTCCGTCTTGGGATATGATCCCACTTTGAATGTACCAACCCCTCAGAAGCCTTTGTGGGCATCAGAGTAATGCTGCCTCAAGTTTTTTCCGAGCTGGACTACTGATGTTTCCCGTTATCTGAGTCAAAGCAGTCAGTAGTCGGTTCCTTGAGAAAACAAACCACAAGCAAAGCCTTAACTGAATAGCAGCTGAGCGGAGTATGGGACTTGGGATTGCTTCTGGAATCAGACGTGTGTGTGTGTGTGTGTGTGTGTGTGTGTGTGTGTGTGTGTGTGTGTGTACTGAAGCTTCACTCACATACACAGAGAAGGAGCTTTGCTTGGCACACACACAGCAGGGGATAGAAACTCGAGCTAGTGACTTGATAAAGCAACTGGCAGAGCCTTGTAGGGAGGTGATTGGTCATCTTCAGAAAGGGGTGGAGCACACAGCTTCCTGACCTCACGCTTCAGCAGGTCCCTGTTCTGATCATGTGGTTTGACCACAAGGGTTGACCAAGTGAGGTTGACCAACACATGGCCATCTGTGTTGCGTGTCAGGAGAATGGTGCCATTGTTTGCTGATGGGACCCTGGATAATCTCACAGTTGGCTTAGGGGATTTTCCAGGCTTTGTGTGTTGGAGTTGGGCTATGCTGCCTCCTGACACGAAGACTGCCCAGACACTCATTCCATTTACCCTCAAAGTCACTGGTGGGCCTGACAGGAGCAGTTAGACTATGCTCTTCAGATGAGAAACAGATTGGTTTATACATTATAATTTAGATAAGAATCAGTCCAGATCTCTGGAGCTAATGTTTTTTAATGTAGTTAGAAGTCTGAGTGTCATGAGGCTTTTTGGATTCTTTAATTTTTTGTATCTTAAGTTTTAATATCAGTAGAAATGTAGTAATTCAGTTGGTCAGACCTGATTAGCATTCTTTTCTTTTTCCTTATTAGTTTATCGTGGGTTCTGAGATTTGGGATTTCAGGCAGAAGTATCTCAGCATGTAATTCCTTTAGGGAGATTGAAAAGCCAGAATTTTTAAAACCCAAATTATATTGAATGATGAGAAGATTCTTTTATGAATGATGACAATCTCCAAATCTTGAACATGACAGCTCGGTCCCTTGGGAGGTCTGGGTAAGCAGGTGGGCGTGCACAGTGATGGTGAGGGCACAGACGCATCCTTACTGTGTTACCAATACCCGGATTAGTGTTGTTTCTATAGCTTGGGAATATACCAAAAAAAGAGTTAAGTATCTTAGACAATTGAAAAATATTAGAGTGTGTGTGTGTGTGTGTGTGTGTGTACCTGCCACGGAATGCATGTGGAGGTCAGAGGGCTCTCTCACCTTGTGTGGGCTTCAGGGATTGAACTCAGTTGCGTGATAAGTGCCTTCACCATCTGACCAGTGCCAAAACGTTAAAAAAAAATCTAAATATGAAAGGATGTATGGACTATCAACAGTGAGAGTTAATGGAAGTGTCAGCACTCAGGACCGACCCTCTGTGGTTGGTGTAGTGGACATGAATTTTCCGCAGCATATGATGTCTGTATGATGGGCTCAGAGGCAGCTGGCACAACCTTGAGGTGAGATTTGAGTCTAGGTGTTCACTTCCTGGCTTTGCTACAGAGGTACTGTTAGCCGCACAGGCGCGGTGAGCTGAACAGCACAGGCATAGTTAGCCACACTCACACAGTCCTTCTGTCTGGCTGACGGGAGTCAGTCCTGCTGCCGTGTCGTTTCCCCAGCTGATGGGATCAGTCTCAATGTTTTCTGCTTCTCTCCAGTTCCTCTTCTCCCAGGAGCTGCCTGTGGGAACTCTGTGACCAACTCTGAATCTTTATTATCATGCTCCAAAGTCCCTTATGGTGATGTGCAATGTATTCTTTGGTAGAGATTGTTCATACAATCCTTAATGTTTTACAGAACTCCCAACACTTACTTTGTAAGCAGACAACACTTTTCTAGAGAGGTAGAATTTAGTGTCACCGGTGTTTCATAGGCTGAAGATAAAGGCATCAGTCGGTTTTGACAGTTAGTGCCGTATTTATTTAACCACCAACCCAGATCATCGGTGTAATGAGAGTTTTGTGTAACTGGTCAAGTCTTATAAACAGACTGAAATATTTCCCCAGTAAGGTAAGTTTCATAACTGTGCAATTTAGCAGCAATACCTTGCCCTAGTTAGGGTTTCTATTGCTGTGATGAAACACCATGACCAAAAGCAAATTGGAAAGGAAAGGGCTTACTTGCTGTACACTTCCACAGTCAGGGCAAGAGCTCAGACAGGGCAGGAACCTGGAGGCAGGAGCTGATGCAAAGGTCACAGAGGAATGCTGCTTACTGGCTTGCTTCCCCTGGCTTGCTCAGTGTGCTTTCTTATAGAATCCAGGACTTCCAGCCCAGGGATGGCACCACCCACCATGGCCTGGGGCCTCTCTATTAATCACTAATTATGAAAACCCTTTATGGCTTGCCTGAAGTTGAATCTTAGGGAGGCATTTTCTCAACTGAAGCCCCCTCCTCTCTGATGACTCTAGCTTATGTCAAGTCGACATAAAACTAGCTACACAGCCTCCAAGTTGTTGAAAATTCTTTAAAAAAAAAACATTTATTTTGCATGCAGGAGTAAAGTCACTCATGTGCCATGCTACACATGTAGAGGTCAGAGAACAATTAGGAGTTGGTTCTCGACATACTCATGGTTGATGCAGGGTCTCTTATTGCTGTCACTGCAGTGTATACCAGGCTACCCCGTCTGTGAGTTTCTGGTTGGTTCTCTTGACTCTGCTACCCATCTCACAGTGTGAGTCCTGTGATGGCACATGTGTTTTTTATATGAGATCCAGGGCTCAAACTCAGGTGTTTAGGTTTGCATGACAAGTATCCATTGAGCCATCTCCTAGTCCTAATAACTCCTTGTCCTTGTAGACTTCCCCACTGTCAAGGGGTAGCTATCTAGCAAGAGAAACCCTTGGCCAATGGGAGAACATATAGACATTTGGATAAAATCTAACCACAGAGCCTTAAGCCTTAAGCCTTAAAGCCTTAAGCCTTTATTTATCAGTAAATAAATTAAAGAAAAAATACTTGTTCCATAAGCCAGACTTTCTATAAATGTTACCAAGAGCATTCAAGGAAACCCAGGGGATGAGATGGCACCGTGGGTTAAAGCTTTCCAAAACCACTGTGAAAGAGGAGCCAAGTCTAAGCTCTGTGTATGATAAAACACATTAGTATCATCTGTCAACTTTAAGATGCTGCTGGAAGCCAGGCAGTGGTGATACATGCCTTCAATCCCAGCATTCGGGAGGCATAGGTAGGTGGATCTCTGAGTTTGAGACCAGCCTGGTCTACAGAGCCAGTTCAGGACAGCCAGGGCTAAACAAGAGAAACCCTGTCTCAAAAAAACCCAAGGTGTGGGGAGTAGGATGGAGGTAGTAACAGGTCAGCAAGTTTTAAATGACTTTTTTTCTTTAGTTCTTTTTTTTTTTTTTTTTAAGTTGTATCTTATGTTTGTCCAAGAGAAGGGCCTTGAACACACTGTTTTATAAGGGCTAATCGCTGTCAAAAACCATCTTAAAGCTAGGTAGTGGTGGCACAAGTCTTTAATCCTACCACTCAGGAGGCAGGGGCAAATGGATCTCTGTGAGTTTGAGGCCAGCTTGGTCTACCGAGCAAGTTCCAAGACAGCCAAAGCTACATAGAGAAACTCTGTTTCAAAAAACAACAAAAGCCATTCTAAATACACGTGTCATATATGAAGCATGCTAAGAATAATAAGTTTAGCACAATTATAAAAATGTTAAATGAGCTGGGTGTGGTGACACACACATTTAATCCCAGCATTTGGGAGTCATAGGCAGGCAGATCTCTGTGAGTTTGAGATCAGCCTGGTCTACATAGTGAGTTCCAGGACTGTCAGAGCTACACAGTGAGACTCTGTTATAAAACAAACAAACAAACAAACAAGAAAATAAAAGTGAAGTGACTGCAGATTCTGCCAGTTACTTTTAAGAACTTTAGGGGATGATTGGGTTTTGCTCTAAATAAAGCCACCACAGGCAAATAATTATCCTGCATATATACAACATAGAGTGAGCTCCTGAGAGAAACAAAGTAGCAAGCTGGCATCTCTAGATCTTCAGGCATGAGAAGGACTTGAACCAAAGGAAAAAGACTGAAGAGGAAGCCTGGAGGGGAGAACTAGATGATCTTTCCCTGTGAGGCTACTCAACCAGACGGAGCCTTACACGTGAAATGCTAGTGGAGAAACGTTTCTTCTCTTCTCTTGACTTTGTACTAAATCTAACAACTAGATCAGAATAAGCCAGTGGCCCGACTACCCAGCCTAGGGAGCTCTCCACCCCAGAAAGAGCTCATCAACATGAACGAGGAGGCCTCCTGGACAGCCGGGCAGGGCTAGGACTGGAACCCGGTTCTGATCCATGTTACACCTCCAGTGACCATGGAACATCCTCGGGCCCCACATTTAGGTGCCCAGAACTGCCCATGAGCAACACAGCTTTTAGCTCAAGGAAATAAAAGTTTATTCTGGAGCCAAATATGAGTGACCAAGGCCCATGTACACAGATTCAGGGTACCCCAAATACCATATCCCAGTGTAGTAACAGCTATATGAAATTTTTATAACAGAACAAAGAAGTCATACATTAAGGTAGTATGAAAATACCTTGGTGGAAACATCTGGTAGGTTGTTACAGCAAAATGGGGAAGCCTCTGACATATAGGCTTCAGATGCTGTCTGATGGCATTCGTAGCCCTCAATTGGTGGGAATTAGGGAATGCAGTACATTCCAAAAGGATTAGCCTCAATCATAAAAATATTACGTCAAACACAGAGATGGGCTATGAATATCTCTTAAGAAGGCTGAAGATAGCTCAGGATGATTTAGTTCTTGACCTGTAAGACTCCGTCTGTCTACGATCACAGAAATGTAAGAAATAATGAAACAGCTCTGATGTATCAGGATGCCTTGTGAGTCATTATTGCGGCTCATCCTCTTTTTTTTCTTGGGAATGTTGGTTCACAGAAATTTCTGTCTGTGTGGGTGGGTGGGTGACATGCCACACACACAGTCTTGCTGGGGAAGTGCTGGCTTCAGTAGAAAGAGCAGTTGTATCTAGAGACAAACTACCAGAATGACAAAAGTTGGTGTCAGTTGCTATTCCTGGACACATGAGGTCTGGTTCACCATGCCAGGTGTATGCAGCCTCTGTAGCTCGGAGATTCACTAGGAAGTTCTTCAGGCTGGGGGCAGAGGTCAGAGGCAGCATCTTTGCGGAGAATGTTTAAGGTCCTGGACCTCGCTCGCTCCTGCCGGCTCCGCTCGCTCTGGCCAGCCCCACTCGCTCCCGGCTGCCCCCGTACGGCCCCCGCTTGTTCCAGCCGCCGGCCCCACTAACTCCAGTCGGCTCCGATCGGCTCCGCTTGCTCCGGTTGGCCCTGCTCGTTCTCCCCGTTCAGCTCCGCTTGCTCCAGACAGCCTCGCTTGCTCCCGTTGGTCGCTCCGGTCCAAGGATTCATTTCTTATTATTCTTTATAAGTACGCTGTAGCTGACTTCAGAAGCACCAGAGGAGGGAGTCAGATCTTGTTACAGGTGGTTGTAAGCCACCATGTGGTTGCTGGGATTTGAACTCATCACCTTCGGAAGAGCAGTCGGGTGCTCTAACCCGCTGAGCCATCTCACCAGCCCCGTTAAGACACTTTCTTGAAGCTGGTCTGCCATCCTGCCTTCCTGGAAGCTTGTGGCCATACAGACAGCTCACTGGAGGCCCTAGCTCTAGGTGTTCCTCCATATTCAGTATGCCAACTAGAAAATATTCCCCCCCCCCACTACAAACACACAAGCTGTTATCGATCACGCCTGCAGGGCTAGCACCAGCTAAACTTGGGGTACAGTGGGAAGAACCAGTCGTTAGCCCAGGCACACCCAGTCCCAGCCTTGTCTCTGGGTGGCCACCATGGAGGGTCATTTCATCTTCTGGACTGTAGTTCTTGCTCAGCTTTCACTTCTGGCTCCCCCTCATCAGACACAGCCTAGGGCCCCTCTCCTTCTCCGTGTTGCTTTGCCTTGCTGCGTGTATTCACTGCCTCCATCAGTGGATACTGGGTCATTCCATTATTGCTCTGTAATCCCGGACTGGGCTTGTGGCCCTTAAACAACAGAGGAAGGGGCTGTTGTCCCTGCCCAGTATAAAGAGGCAGGTTAGGCTGCAGAGGGCTCAGGGAAGGGACCATGGGGAAAGACCCTATACTCCTATACTGTGGCTTGGTGTGAGGTGGTCTGGCCCGGCTGCAGCTGCTTCCTGTACTTGGTGAAATCAGGCAGAGTTCCCAGGTCAGAAGACTGAGCCTTACTTATAGTGAGGAGGCCCTGAGAGCACAGCCTTCCTGTGAGCCCCGCGTGTGACATCGTCCCCACCCACCAGCTTCCTGTGGTTAGGGAGTATAGCATTGCTTTAGGTCTGCCCTGCGGAGCAGTGGGTGTAAGGCTGCCGAGAGTGTGGGTAATCTGGCCTGGGCACCTCGGCTGCTGGGAGCTTGCTTTTCTGCACACTGCTTTCCTGCCCCCTCCACAAGCCCTGCCGCTCTTATGTGCCAAGTGTGAACATGAGCTGGCCATACAGCCAGCCCTGACGTTTCACCCACTTGGCAGAATGGCTATTTTTGTACTCTGGCACGTAGCTGGGTGGTCACTACACTATCCCCACTCCTGCCAGCTGAGTCCTGTTGCCCTGCTGTGGGAGGAGGATACAAACTCCCCCAGCCAGGACCCCAACCAACTGGAATCCAGAGCCCAGGGAGAGAAGGAAGGCAGAAGAGCGGGTAAGGAGCCTGCCGGGGCTGGGAGGGCAGAGGGAAGCCCGATGGAGGGCCTGCTTCCTGCCGGAACAGAAGCGCAGGGACAGGCTCAGAGTGGCTTTAAGGGCACTGACCCTGCTGACCTAGATTCCCTGGTCACTGAGCAGAAAGAACCTTGTATCTCCAGATATAGAAAGCCAGGCTCATCCCTCAACTACAAGAAGGTTGTATAGGTTCCCTGACAGCCAGCCAAGCTGGGAGGCCTGATGGGGCACCTTGATCTTGGGTGGGGGTGGAAAAGGGAGGGTGGAGTGACTAGGATAAGTTATAGACCAAAACTTGAATTTGGTGTCAAGTTCAGGGACAGCAGAGAAAAAGACACACATAAGAAGGTAACAGTTGCAGGGCATGGGGAGAGGAGAATTTAGGTATGAATTTACATGTTTTGCTCACGGATGAGCTCTTCAGAATAGGCCTCCTTCCTGACGGGTCTACCTGCTTCTATGGAGATCTGAGCCAACCCCTCCCAGGGGGGTCTCAGGGCAGAAGGCCTGGTCCCTTATCCCACTTAGCCCATGGAGCTCCAACCCCTGTGGCAGTGGTAGTTGCATTAAAGAATGCACGAGGAGGGGTTTAGTCAAGGTGGCAGGCTCTGGGAGTGGTCACAACAGCAATACAGGTTCCAGGGAGGGGTAAAGGGCAGCCTAAGGTCGCGCACTGGGCCTGTGAGTATTAGGATGGCCTTAGGCTACTGCATATGCTTGTAGCCATTGCAGCGGTCGCCACTGAGAAGCATGGCCTTGTTCAGGGTGGCCTCATACCTTATTCTGTATCACTGATTGGGTTAGTATCTTAGAAACTCTCTTAAAACACACCTACTGAGATTTTCTGAGTTTCTATTCAGACATGGAGCTCACGTATTTGACTGTTGAGAGGACGACCCCAGTGCATGGGAGAAAGTGGGCCCCTTTCTAGCCTTCTGTGGTTACCCTGCAGGCCTGACTACTTGGTAGCTGCAGGTCCCAGATGGTAACACCCTACTGCTGTGTGCACTGTGGAGGCTGAGGTGGTCGTTCTGAGACCTACTTAGTTTAAATCTCCACCTTCCCCAAAATCTAGTTTACATGCATGAAATGTGGTGCCAGTTTAGTGCAAATGTTTCAATGTCCTTGTGCTTGACCAAGGTCTGTTAAAGGCCTACAGAGTGCCTGCACCTCTGGGTTTGCCCAAGATAGCTGCTCTCAGGAGGACTTTTCAGTGTCCTTGTGGCACCGAGGGAGCTTGGGGCAGGGCTGGGACACCATGGAGAAAAGAGACCCACTCTACCCAGCTGGGCTGCTCCTGACCCACCCTCAGTACCTCCTAGCCCCTTGGCAGACAGTACATCTCTTCTGATTCTTCTGTTGGTGGTCACGGTTCCTCAGGCTTCTGATAGGATGAAGACAGGCTGCATATTACAGGTGCCTGGGCTTTCTCCTGAGGGAAGGAGCAATGAGCTCCCCCCACCCCTCACCTCCACCCATCTCCCCCCACCCCCACTCAGGAAAACCTAGAATCCAACTCCACCAACTTTTTTTTTAAGATTTACTTATTTATTTATTTTATGTATATGAGTACACTGTAGCTGTACAGATGGTTGTGAGCCTTCATGTGGTGGTTGGGAATTGAATTTAGGACCTCTGCTGGCTCCAGTCAACCCCATTTGCTCCAGTCAACCCTGCTTGCTCTGGTCAACTCCGCTCACTCAGGCCCAAAGATTTATTTATTATTATAGATAAGTACACTGTAGCAGTCTTCAGATGCACCAGAAGGGGGCATCAGATCTCATTACGGGTGGTTGTGAGCCACCATGTAGTTGCTGGGATTTGAACTCAGGACCTTCAGAAGAGCAGTCAGTGCTCTTACCCGCTGAGCCATCTTGTCAGCCTTCCACCAGCTTCTTAACTGTGAGTGGCAGTGTATGTACAAGACTGCATGACCGAGAATGTCCACTATAATGCAATTATACAAGAGCTCTAGGAGCAATCGTCATCATGGGCATGTGTGTAAGATGGCTGATATGTCATGTGTGTACATATGTGAGGGCAAGTATGTGCATTTGCATTGTGTGGCTGTTCATGAATGTGTTAGACATGAGCATACACATGTATGTGCATGTATATGGATATACCTGTGTGCATTAGGCATATATGTGTCCTGCTCATTTATGTACTATTCATATATGTGTGTGTGTGTGTGTGTGTGTGTGTGTGTGTGTGTGTGTAAGTGCACCTGCATTATGCAAAACATGCATGTGTGGGAACATGGTAATCTGCCTTGGCCCAGGGTGGTGTCCTGGGGTAAGAGACACAGCCACGCCTGTGAGCCAGGTCCTGTCACAGGCCCATTGTGGGGTCATCAGGCCTGGGAGCTTTGTGCCCCCCTCTGCTTCTCTCCCCACCATCGCCACTGCTCAGGCTGGGGCAGTCACAGAAACACCCTGGAGGCTTTAACGATTCAGGAGCTGGGGACTTGGGGTAAGTGAGGGGCCTGGAGTTTTTTATTTGCTCTTGTGCTTGGTGGCACTGAGGCCTGATCTGTCATTGGAGTTGCGTCTGCTGCCCCTACTGTCTACTTCCCTGCCAGGGCTCGATGACTCCCTGTCCTTCCTCATTCTTTAGAAACAGCCTAGGGGCCATTAGGACTCAGCTGCAACCATCCATCTCATACTAAAAGCACCCAAGGTGGGGGTGTCTCTTCCCTCTGGTCCCTTGATGCCTGGAAGGGGGAGGGGCTCCAGGCCTTGCTGGTATTCACATAAATGGCTTCGTAATCCCTGTGCAGTAGCCAAAGAGACCAAAATGGATTACTGTGTCTTTAATGTGCCTTTCTAGCTCAGAGGGGAAGAAGAGCTTCCCTTCCCTGGGACAGCAAAAAACTTGCCTGGTGTCTCTGTCTCTGTCTCTGTCTCTCTCTCTCTCCCCTCCCCTCCCCCTCCTTCTCCCTCTTTCTCTCTTCCTCTTCCTTCCTCCCTCCCTCTCTCCCCCACCTTCTCCTACTAGCTAGAGCTGGGCCCACCACATATTCTCCTGGGTACCTGTTTCAGGAGGAGAGGGGTGTGACCTTGTGGTTTGATATTGGGCTGGGGCTCTGTTCTCAGAAAACAGGGATATATGTTGCTGTAGTGTAGCATGTAGACATGCCCCTCCCCCCCCCAATCCAGGGCTGTTAGCTAACCTTGGATGATTCTGGTGCCACAAAGCAGAGTTCTGTCAGGAGCTGGAGGGCTAGTGTGTGACATTTAATTGTACTTCAAATCCATTAGTCAAGACAATGAAATGCACTAAGATTCCCACAAATTCAGGCACGGGTTTTATGGTTACTTTTTAAAATTTGTCTAAAACCAGCAGAAACACAAGTCCACTGGAGTCCAGACGGCCTGTGTGGGCTGCTGCGTGAGAGACCCGACATTCATGGCCTGTGGCTGTGCTCCAGCACAGACAACCTGAGGCTGCAGACCGTGGCTGGGGGTTACCTGCTCTCAGTACAAGAGGGTGGGATTGCGCACTGGTGGCTGGAGCCTTGCCCCTTGGTCCTGTGTTCTTAGTCTGTGTATGATGTGGTGTAGACCATCCTGGTGGTGACAGGCTTCATGGTTGTGGTGCCTGTAGAGCTGTTCTCTCCTGCCTTTTCTGAGTCACTTGGCTTTTCTGTCCTGGTTGTATTTTCCTATGAACTGTAGTCAGTTAGTTCCAAAGTGGGGGGATCTTTGGATAGTGTAATTAGTCTTTGGTAATATTTATAGACAGCTTATATATTGGAAAGGCTTATTGATATGTTAATTAATATCATATAATATTAATCTATATATATTTTGAGTGGATAAGCCAAGCAGCAGACAGCCCAAGGTGGTTCCACATGGGAGAGGTTTATTGTGCAGGGATGGGGGGCAGTGAAGTGGGTAGAAGGGCAAAGAAGAAGAAAAAGAGAGAAAGAGGGGGGGAGAGAAGAAAGAGGGGGGGGGAGATGGGGATGATCCCCTAATTTATACGGAAAAAGACGTCACACCATTGAGGGTGGGAACTGAGCCAAGTGGATTGAGGGTCATTGTCCTGGCAATGCAGGTCAAGGGTCACATAGTTAGGCAGGGGCTTGGAGTGTCCTGGTGCTAACATTTATGGTATGCCTAAGCAATCTAAGACAACATCCACTTCACCAAGGCTACATGGGTCAGCAGTTTCATCTGGGCAAAGATGGATGCTTCTGGTCCCTCTGGAATCATTCTTGTTCACTGAGAGATACCTCAAGGTTGTGGTCTGGTGATCTGGGCAAAATCAGGTGAGCCAGTACACTGACCCACACATCCCCAATTAATGACCAAAGGTCACAGCAGGCTGCAAGATCTCTGGAGGCAACCCTGGAAGTCATAAATGCCATTGCCACCCAGGCAGCCAGTCCAGGTCCTGGGCCAGGGGTCAGTGCTCATCTGAGAAGCAGCAGTGTGGACCAGCTCAGGACATGCGCACAGAAGTGGCTTGTTGCTTGATGCCTGGGGCCTTACTCAGTTGGATTTCCTGTTTCAGTCACACTGTTCTGTATAATGTGTTTGTGCATTGTGTGTGCACAGCTATAGTCTGTGTCCTATAGCCTGGACACAAGAGGGGCTGGTATATCTTCATCTGCCTGGTCACTAGCACTTGTGAGCCCATACCCTACTTGCTATAGAGGAAGCCTTTAGCCACGGGGGTTCTAACTCCCTACTTTCTGCCTGCTTAAAAGGCACCATGCCCACAGGGACATGCTTGTAAGACATCAGAACTGCTGGAGCCTGACCCTGGTAGATCCCTCAGTAATCAACAGAATGGCACTAACCAGGTTGAGCAAAGCTACCTGGACCCAGTGTAGCCAGAAGCTTACAACATCTCCACCACATTGCACTCTCTGCATTGTGCTTCCTCTGCTCAAATCCCTGTCCTCTTGCTAAGTGTGACAGTACTGGCCATCTGGAGCAAATGGTACTGATGGCACCCCTTCCTTCACCACAGTTAGACACCTTTCCCTCCACAGGCTAGTGAAACTGGGCAAGGTCTCACACTTTATCTCCCTGCATTCTTAGAGTCTGCGATTGAATTTGCCTAAGGACTGGCTTGCCCTTTGATTTCTTTTATTTCATGTCCACTGTAGTTAAACACCCTAAGGAACAGGGTCTATCCAGATGATGAGGTACAGGTCTGTCCTCAGCAACACTCCATGTCACGGTACAGCTATCTCTGTCAGCTGCCACCAGCACTGTCTGCCCCAAGTCCTTCCCAACTCCTTCTCTCCAGTGCATACACAGGCTGTGGCCGAGAAGCCACGATGCACCCCACTATGTGAGGAAGGGAAAGGATTCGAGGGCTCTTAGAGCCACCACCCTGAGCGTTCTGCTTTTCCATACCCCCTTGACTGCTCAGAAAGGTTTGGGCATTATCTATTTGTTCTCGGCTATTTATGAATAGTGAATGTTGCTCCTGAATTAAGACAGTTTGAGATATTAACTATCCTGTCTCTGCTGCTGGCATGTCCTCTTACTCATTCCTGTTAATAATTCTCCTCCAGCATCTGCTAATTCTGGACCAGCTCAGATCACCACTTACAAAACAAAGGTGGTGGGGGGGGGTATGCAGGGAATGTCCTTGGCCCAGCCACTCACACAGCCTGCTCCTGCTCCTGCATCCAGGCCTTGCTAGGGAACTGAACATGAGTGAACGGGAGGGAGAGGACAGTGACAGCTGTGTTATCCTGTAAACTGGAGTTTGATCACTGAAACCCACGTGCTGGCATCTTTCTTGTGGCTGAGTCACCTGTCTCAAGCATCACAAATAACTCATTTTCCATAGTTCTGTGTCTTCCCTTTGTTAGTCCACCTGTTCAGTGGCAGCCACTCTCTCTGAGAGACTCTTCCCCCTCAGCCAGGCAGTGTGAAGTATGGGGAGGTTGGGCACTGAGAGACAGACACGAGGAAGTAGTCCCCAGGGAAGCAGGGCAGAGGACCGAGGATGATGGAGAGGCTCCCTGAGGATGGGGACTGAATGTAATCAGGAAGCTGGGTGTGGAACGAGGGACCGACAGGTTTCCTAGATCTCAGATTAGGGAGCCTAAAGCCTGTTTGTTTTTGAGAGGCTCATAAGTCCACAGGCCTTGGGCTGCACTGTTCGATTTAGGGACCCAGAACTCTAGAGACGAGACCCATAGTTCAACTGAGTTGCTGGCAGAGCCGGTGCCTCTCCCCTGGCTTGTGTCTTCATTCCTACTCTGCTAATCAGATCAGAAACAAAGCACTTACCTTCATCACCTGTCTCTAAGTGCCTCGGCATTCTGAGGTCCGAGGGGTTTACCTATGGGGTGACTCAATTCAGTCCTAGTGAGGAGACAGTCAGGGCAGAGGATTGGGTAAGGTCCTCCTTGTGTGCGATGGGAAGGTTCAGTGTCCTGATGATGCCCTGAGCCCCAGATATCTCAGGCCAAGACTGAGGGCTCCCTTAGGTGGAAGTTAACTAAGGAAGGGTCCCGCTTCTCAGTGAGTGGTATCTATGGAAATGGAGTCTGGCTCAGGGTCCTGGACCTCCCCAAGGGACATACTTTTGGGGATAGCATCTCTTGAGTTTCTGGCCCCCAGCTGTGGTAACATTTGAGGGTTTGAGTAAGACCCCTACAAGGACACCCTTGGAGTGATGGTGGTCCTGATGGTGAGTGTGGCTAACCCTGTCATCAGCAGTGTCATCAGCACAGATTTGCTGAGCCACAGCTTCCACCTCCCCAGCTGGCAAGCACTCCGCCTGTTCCTCGGAAGGCAAGGCTGGCTTGCCTCTCACCTACCACCACTTTCTGACCCAGGAAGGTGTGAGTTCTGGCAGGCTGTGAAGGGCCATGATGAAACACAGGAAGCAACGGTGTCACTTTCAGGGGCAAGATGTTCTAATGCCAGGCTGGCCTCGGGAACACACTTGACCCAACTAAACGAGGGTTATGGGAAATTCCAGGAAACCACCCTGAGCTCTAGGTACCACCCTGTCCTCCAGCTGTTGGTTATTTAGGCTCCAGAAACCATGTCTAAGCTTTTAGTCACATCCAGTCTTCAAAGGTCACATGGAGATCATAAATGACGCCAGTGCCCAGATATCATTATGGTAACCAGATGCCAGAGCAGGAATATCCAAGAAAATTGAGAGGGCCTTGGGAGAAAGAGGTTGTGAGTCTGACAGGGCCATCCCACTGCAGGAAGAAACAGCAGACTCACAGATGACATGTCTCATGGTCAGGGTCAGCCTGCTCTAAAGCATGCCCTGCAAAGATTGTGGTAATTAGCTCCACCACACTCCTATGCTAAGGGTGTCTAGAGGCACCACTCCCCTGGGGGTGGAGCACTAGGTGCCTCCTCTTAGCTCCTGTTAGCTGCCCATCAGCCCTGTGGAGTTTTCTTGGCCAAAAGGCTTGAACCTAAAGTGACCATAAGGAAGTTTCCCCTTGAGGTGGAGGGGTGCGCTTCCAGATGGCTGTGCAGACCTCAGGGTTGTCAGGATCAGGTGCATGGTTAGAAAACAGAAAAGAAAGGAAAAGAAGAGAGGAGAGGAGAGGAGGGGAGGGGAGGAGAGGGGAGGGGAGGGGAGGGGAAGGGAGGGGAGGGGAGAATAGGATGTAGCCCAAGAAGTGCTGTGAGGTGTCTGCAGGGTGTAGTTGGATGTCCTGTGCTACCCGGGGGGGGGGGGGGGGTTCAAGCTGGTGTTGTGATCACAGCTTTACAAATAGGTGGTCCTGACAAACGTTGAACAGTTCGTGTGTAGTTCTGAGGTCTGAGATGCCTCACCTCTGGGCCTGTGTGCCCGAAGTGTCCAAAGGAGGCTAAAATGGAGCAGAGTTTTGCTGGGACAGTAGGTCACGGTAATCAATAAAACACTCGCAAGCATCATTTCAAGCCAAAGAGACTCTTGGTGTGCTGCTCGGTGATAAAATCCTGTAGGGTTTTTACACAGTGGAAATCCACAGCCAGGGAGCCAGCAGAGAGGTGGTGAAGCAACTATGGGGACGCTGGATCTCTAGGCTGCTCTGTGGTTGCATTTATAAGATTAAAGCTCCACTTTTAAAAGTCAAATTTACCAGCACACCAGTATACACTCTACACATTTAAACTTGGATCTGAAATGTAGGTGTCAACTTGAAACAGTCTGAGGACACAAGACTTTTTAAAACTTGCTGGGTGTGGCAGTGTATGTCTCAAGCTTCAACACTTTGGAGGCAAAGACGGGCAGATCTTTATGAGTCCTAGGCTAGCCTGGGCTACATAGTGAGATCCTGCCTTAAAAAAATAAAAAGACTTATTTTGAAGGCACCTGGACCAACGCTGTGGCTGTGGTCATTCAGTGCAGGTCTTCCCCACACTTCCATGCCAAGAGCAGAGCAGAGCAGCGCAGCGCAGAGCAGACAGCAGACAGCAGACAGCAGAGAGCAGAGCAGCGCAGCGCAGAGCAGAGCAGAGCAGAGCAGAGCAGAGCAGAGCAGAGCAGAGCAGGAGCTGGCACGAAGGCTGAGTCCCATTCCTGTGGGCAGCACTGAAGTTTTAAAGAAGGCAATAAGGAAACAGTCCTGGAAATGGGGTGCAGCCAGCATCAAGGAAGCAGGCCCCTTGTCTGTCACTGGGGCTTTTGGGGACAAGAGGGTGATTACTGAGGTCATGCTCTGCAGCACAGACACATGTCAGATGGCCTTCTGGGACAGTGTGTTAGACTGTTCTATGTGGATGCCGAGGCTATGAAGCTATATGAGATATCCTGGGCTATGAAGTAGAGCCGTGGTCTTGGTGCCTAAGTTGAGCTCCAGGCTAGCATTTGGCTAAGTCCATCTGCCCCCTTCAGGTTTGGCTAGACTCAGGGACACCAGAGAACAAGAGGTGGATGTGGTAGGTGGCAACACACTCTAGGGACAGAATACTGAGGTTGGCATAGGCTCACCACAGGTTCTGCACAAACTCTCTAGTTCAGACTCCAGCAGGTAGAGCAGGAAGCCTCTTCTACTGCGCAGCATAGGGGATGGTCGCTCAAGTGGGACGCTCAGCGAAAGCCATCCTCACAGCTGGACCACGAACAGGTAGGGGTTATTATCACGGAGGGACAGCTGAGGACTTAGCAGGGGACACAGGCTGCTGTTGCACCCCAGCAGGGCCAAGCTCAGGAGCCTGATGCCAGCCCATCCGTCCCTGCGTGGATCCTTCTGCGGTGGTGGCCACCTGGTCACTGAGTCTTTTTTTTTTCTTCCCTGAGACAGGGTTTCTCTGTATAGCCCTGGCTGTCCCAGAACTCACTCTGTAGACCAGGCTGGCCTCAAACTCAGAAATCTGCCTGCCTCTGCCTCCCAAGTGTTGGGACTAAAGGCGTATGCCACCACTGCCGGGCTTCTGGTCACTGAGTCCTGTCACCCAAAGCTGAGTACATAGTGACTGTATGTAAGACCTCACTGAAGTTAAATCTTGAAAATCATAGTCTGTCCCTGCGACCCGGGGTGTGGGATTGGAGGTGTGCTATGGAGCCTGGCATCTCCTTTGAAAGCCACAAAGCCACTGGGGGGGGGGGGCACAGGGTAGAGCCTGTAATATGAACATGAGCATGGCCTGCTGAGGGCTGTCGTTTCCCCTGGGGCTACTGGGTCAGAGCTGTCACTGCTAGGGTAGTGTCGTGTGATGGCTGTGGAGACCCTCAGCCACCTCATATATTCAGGTCTATGCGGATCCATCCTGTATGGTATAGGGAGGAACTTTAAGGTCCCTAAGGTGTCAGGGTACATGGCCTGCAGACCCTGGCCTTGGGACATGAGCATAGACTCGGGCCTCAAAGTCAACACTGAGATCTCCTGCTGCTGGCCTCTTGAATAGGCCATTCATTCAGCCTTCCTGTGCTCTAAGTCACTCTGTGTGTGTGTGTGTGTGTGTGTGTGTGTGTGTGTGTGTGTGTGTGTGTGTGTGTGCGTGTGGTGTACATGTGTGATATTTGCATGAGATGCATAGTGTTTGTCCCTCAGCTTTCCAGGGGCAGCCTCTCTCTAAGCCAGGCACAACAGCAGCGCATCTCCTACCCATGTCCTGAATGAGGGCAGTGCTGTCCAGACCACAAGCCTGTGCCTCGTCTCCACACACACTGACCACTGAGCCCTGTGTTTTTAGGACGGCTGTTCTCAGTGAAGGACCGTGCGGCCGCCCCTGAGCAGCGACCATGGGCCTGCTTGCCTACCTGAAGACCCAGTTCGTGGTGCATCTGCTCATTGGCTTCGTCTTCGTGGTGAGCGGGTTAATTATCAACTTCACCCAGCTGTGCACACTGGCCCTCTGGCCCATCAGCAAGCACCTATACCGCCGCATCAACTGCCGCCTGGCCTACTCGCTCTGGAGCCGTAAGTATCCCCGCCCATAAGGCCATTGTGTAGGGGCTTCTGGAATGGGGGATACGGAGGTGGGGGAAAGATTCTCCTGCCAGGGCTCTCAAGGGGCAGTAAGGACAGGGCCACACCTGACACTCCATCCCAGAACAGAGCTGGGTGCATCTCAGGCTCCCTGAGGTCGACACCCTTCCAGGGCCATGTGAACAGGTGCTCAGAGTAACTTTACCAGATTCAATCAACCACATGATATTTCCACATCAGGCCGTGTGACTCACACAAAAGGAGGGTCTAACACAGCACAGTGGGTGCTTTCAAACCAGCAAAAGTGAGATAAAAATAGACTCAGTGATCTGCAACCTGGCCACCAATACATGGTACTAAATGTTCCTCTTCCCATTGCAGGGTGCAGTAAAAACAAGGGTGCTCCTTAGGCGCAAGTGTGTGAATGCTACCTATGCATCTGAGCATACTAGTGCATGAATGCATATATACATGAGAACCCTTCTCCACATCTACATGGACAGACAGCCACTTACTCCCAGCCTATGCACCTTGGAGGGCCCTGACCTGGGTACAGCTACCTGCAGTTTATGTGATGCCAGTTTGACTCGGTTCCCACAGGACAAGGGCACAGCCCTAAGATTTCTGCCAATGCCCATGCCCACAGGCATCCTTACCATCTCTTGTTTATATGGGCCCAAAGCTAACCAGGCAATCTTGTGGATGCTAGCCCTGGTCAAATCCCATCCCCAGTGTGCCACACAGACACCAAGAAAATGAGTAGCCTTTCTGTATCTGATAACCCTCTTCCAAATGCAGTTCTAAGTTGGGGGTAAAAAAAAGTCCCTTACTGCTTACATCTGCCTGTTCAGCAGAGGCGTAGAAGAGGCAGGAAGGGACAGCAATGCCCCAGGAAGGGGGTACAGGATGGTGTGTGCTACCCCACAGGAGAAGGCATGTACCATCTCACAGGGTTTCTGCAACCTTATCCTCTCCCTACCTAGAAGCCAGTGACTCCAGTCTGCCTGGTCCCCCTTCTCAGCTTGACTCAAAAGGTGACAGCCATTGCACAGAGAGCAAACTACAAACCCCACACATGCAACATGACTTGGTGGCGAGACTACTCCAGCTAAACTATAGCCGTCCACATCCGGTGCTATTCTGACGCCAGAACAGCACACACACCAAATCCGGAGAGGAAAGGAAACAAACAGAGCCCCTCAGCTGTCATGGGAGATGTGCTAGAAAGTCAGATGTGCCCTGTGAGGCTTTCTGAGCACGCCCTGGGAGGGGCAGAGAAGCCAGTTAGCATCAGCCTGGCCTCAAGCAGAGATGGGGGGAGGGGTGCACGGCAACTGAAGAGCATGCCCTTGGGGACTTTCTGGGTGCCCAGGCCTCAGGACTTCCTTCTGTCATGTGACTGGGTGATAGTCTGTGCTAGACTGGAGGATGATGACTGTCACCACTCTCTGATGGCAGAGCCACCCCTGTGTGTGTTCTCCTGCGGACACACGTATGGCTCTCAGGCACACATATGGGATGCCCTTCTGGCCACATGCTAATGTGTTTGGAAAACATTAAGGACCCCACCTCTGCAGTATTCCAAAGCAGCTACACCATTTGGCACACCTCCTGGGACTAAGTGAGAACTCCTGTGTGCCCAGGGCCTCACCCTACTTGTGGGCTCTGTGTTTGAGGCTGGCAGCATGCCCTGGCTCCATCCCCAGGGAACAGTTCTTTTCATGGGGCCCTGGGGCTCTCTCATGGAGCAGTGGCCAGAGCCAGAAGTGCTTCCTGCCGCCATCCCGCATGTGGCAATTACATCCTGGTCCACCTGCCTCAGATGCCTGGCCGTAGTCCTCCTACTGCAGACCATGGCACCCATGCAGGATGCCTGCCCTCATGTGCTTCCTGCCAGACCTCATTTATATTCAAACTCTACGCTGAACAAATGCACACAAAGCTCTTAGCATGGAACCTTCTGGTCCCAACCTTATGAAGGTGACCATGTGGAGGAGCCAGGCAATGCTGTGGTCCCGCCTCATCCTGGATCTGTCATGGCCTGTGAGGTGCAAGCAGGTGGAGGCTGGGTTCTGAGTTGTAGTGACCCTCCTCATTCTTGTGGAGATGCTGCAGTCAGCTGCTGAGTGCCCTCTGAGCTCCTGACCACAGTGTCCCGGGGCATCCCACATCCTCCTGGGCAGCAGTAGATCTCATAAGAGCTCTTCCATAGGCCTGCCTGGGATGGGCAAGACTGAATGTGCACCATAGCTTACACTTGATGTTCACCTTATCTTCACTCTCCAACTATGAATTGCATAGCCCTGCAAGCATTCTCTCCTGGGTCATTCAGGACACAGCTCCTGCCTGCCTCCCACACAAGCAAGTCAGTGGTCATGTGACATGGTGGCTGAACACTGAGGCAGCCTGACCATTTAGAGCTACAGGGTCCTGCTTCTTCCGTTTGCTGACGTCACAGCTTTCATCATTCAGAGTAGCTGTGACTCGGGAAAGCTTACAAACACGGGCCCTCCAAACTCACTTCTAGAAGAGAGTTCCCCTCTAGGTGGAAATGGAAATGGATGTGGGTCTGATACTGCTCTCCCAGAGCCTGTGGAAATTCAGGCTGGGGCTGGGGCTGGGGCTGGAGCAGGGCACTGGGCAGGCATCTCCCAGTGCTGACCCCACCCTCCCGCAGAGCTGGTCATGCTCCTGGAGTGGTGGTCCTGCACGGAGTGCACTCTCTTCACCGACCAGGCCACCGTGGACCACTTTGGGAAGGAGCATGTGGTTGTTATCCTCAACCACAACTTCGAGATCGACTTCCTTTGTGGGTGGACGATGTGCGAGCGGTTTGGCGTGCTGGGGGTGAGCAATGGGATCAGGGAAGGGTGGTTGGGTGAGGGGTGAGTGACGAGTGACTGCACAGTGGGGCCCCAGGAGGAAACCTGCCATCAGAGTCCCCGAGACTCTAGAGGCTTGTTCCTTAGAAGTTTCTTGGCTTGGCCCCTTCTTATTGAGCAGTATGGCTGATGGAGGTGGTGGTGGGAGGGGGTATTTTCCCATGTGGTCTTCTCTGAAGTTTCCTGCCTGCTCCTAGGACTCACTGTGACTTCATTTCTTGCTACTACTTTTCACCGTCCAGAGAATCCCACTCAAGGCTAACTGAATAATTGGTTAGCTGAGTGACCTCAGGTGGATTTAAACCACTCTAAGAGAGCCAGGGTGTTCAGTGCAGCCAAAGCCCCTGAGCAATGGCAGGAAGATGGGGGTCAGGAAGAGACCAGGAACTGAGGTGCTGCTATCCACCATGGGCCTGCCACAACACCAAGGTTGGGCTCTTGAGTAATTTCTGGGGTGGCCCCCTGTGTGTACTTGAGGGGTACCAAGTCAAGGATCATTCAGTCATAAGCTGGGGGTCCCTTTTATAGCAAATGCTTTGAGCCAGGAGAAGCAAGGCTTGAGCCCCCCCCCCCCGTGTGTGTGTGTGTGTGTGTGTGTGTGTGTGTGTGTGAGGGCTTCTGGCCGGGCCTCCCCACCTCTGACAGGTGCCATGGTCTCCCTGCAGAGCTCCAAGGTGCTGGCTAAGAGGGAGCTGCTGTGTGTGCCTCTCATCGGCTGGACGTGGTACTTCCTAGAGATCGTATTCTGCAAACGGAAGTGGGAGGAAGACCGGGACACCGTCATAGAGGGACTGAGGCGCTTGGCTGACTACCCAGAGTACATGTGGGTGAGTGTGCTTGTGTGTACCACAAGGTGGTAGGGGCTTGTGGATGCAACTCAGTCTTCCTGTGTACCAGGGCCCAAGTTATAAGCTGTAAAATCTCCAGCTAGGGAAATAGCTCATGTGGTAAAGTGCTTGGCACACAGGTGTAAGAAACTGGGTTTGAGCCCCAGAACCCAAACAGAAAAGGCAGGCTGTGGTGAGTGTATAAATAATTCCAGCACTGGGGAAGCAGAGGCAAGTAGACCTCTGAGGCTCACCGGCTGGCCAGCCTAATGTATTTGGCAAGCTCCAGGCCATTGGGAGCCCCCTATCTCAAAAAACAAGGTGGGCAGTGCCTGAGGAACCTCACCCAGGGTTGACCTCAAGTCTACACCCCCCCCCCCACACACACACCTGTGCACACACATGCCCACGATACTATCCCAGTTTTGCAGACTTGGCCTTGTTCCTAGGACATAGCTTCCACTGTCCTTACTGCCGCAAGCCCAGCTTTGGCACACACCTTCCTAGGGTGCAGGCGGTGGGAGAGCTGCTCTGCATGGAATTTCTCATCCCTTTTCTGTCTCCTCTCCGAAACCTAGCTTCTTGCTTCCAATCTCCCACACCATGCTCAGAGACAGCGGATGCGTTCTATTTTCTGGTCAAAGGCTGCTGCCCAGGGACACTTTCAGGTTTCTATTCTTCTGGAGAATTCTTTGAGGAAAACTGTTCTGATTGCATTCATCTATGTGACTGGAGTACAGATTGCAGCCCAAAAATAAAATACTGTTTCAATGATACAGCATGCTTGCCGCTAGATGAGTCCGTGCTTCCTTCTCTCTACCTCTGGCCATGTGTACTATGCGGCTGTGGCGGGTGAGGCCTTTAATGTTTCCCTGCCCTCTGTTCATTCTGCACCTAGTTTCTCCTGTACTGCGAAGGAACACGCTTCACGGAGACCAAGCATCGCATTAGCATGGAGGTGGCTGCCTCCAAGGGGCTGCCCCCACTCAAGTACCACTTGCTGCCCCGGACCAAGGGCTTTACCACAGCAGTCCAGTGCCTCCGGGGGACAGGTAGGAGATGGGGACCTGTGGTGAGAAGCTGGAGACCATCATTGCCTGCTAGGCCACTGTGTGAAACAAGAAGTTGAATAGATCTGGGATACTTGGGGAACTTGGCTTGAATACGTGGGGTCCTGTGTTCTGGCACCCCATAAACCATGCTTGGGGAATTTCCTGCAGTCACAATACTCAGGAGATGGAGTCAGGATCAGATCACGTGGGGCTGTATAAATTCAAGGTCACCCTAAAGAACAGTTTGTGGCCAGCCTGGACAAAGGAGACTTTGTTTCAAAAAGAAAAAAAAAAAAAAAAAAGCTGCGTTTTTTTTTTTTTTTTGAAGTAGAATATAAAATATAAAAATGTAAAATATACCAGAAGCACAGAAGAATGGCAGAAATAGGATTGGCATGTTATAAGACCTGTGATCTCTTTGGAGATGATAAAATGTTACTTAGTGGTAAACTGTCCAATAGTAAGATTCAAACAAAGCAAAGCATTATAAAGGAGAATGTCAGAGCAGAGACAACCGGAAGGGGTTCCATGAACCATAGAAAGGGGCCCGAAGCCCTGGGCAGGACGGAACCACCAGCAGGGAGGGTCTGAGCACTTGGCAGCCAGCTGGGAGTGAAGATCGCCCCATGCTCTGCCGTGTGGAGGAGCAGACCCAGGTGTAAAAGTGGCTTTTCTGTTTGGTGGTGACATCACTTCTGTAGATGTTTCCCATCATCCACCGCTCACTGGTCCTGTCTCTTCCCCTCAGTTGCAGCTATCTACGACGTGACCCTGAACTTCAGAGGGAACAAGAACCCATCTCTACTGGGGATCTTGTATGGGAAGAAATATGAGGCAGACATGTGTGTGAGGTGAGCGTCTATCAGGACTTGATGTGGTCTGCTGCAGGACTCCCAAGGGGGTGGGACACAGCACGGCAAGGCAACCTACAGCCCCTGGAATCCCCTGGCCAGTGTGAGGGTTGATTCTTGTCTGTTTCTCAGTCTCAGTGAACACCTATGCTCACATGTCCCCAAGGAAAGCTTGATCCCAAATCTGGCCAGAGTCAGTTGGTCTCCCCGAGCAGTAGTCCTTAACTAAACACTAACCTCTTAATCACTTACTTTGAGCTAGTGAAATGGAACATCCTGTAGAGCCCCCTGCTGGAGTGGCACTGTCATCAGGTGGCTCTGATCTGGCTTGGTAACTTCTAGTAGGGAGCTCTGGCTGGAGAAAGCTTTGCCTATGCTTCAGAGCCCAGGTGATGGTGCCTGCAGGGCTTGCTTGGCCATCTTCTGTGATGCAGCCACTGTCAGAACCCATTGGAAGAGCCCAAGGCACAGCTGAGACCTCTCACACAGAAGCAGCCTGCCTTCTAAAACACAAAGTCACAGGTGGACAGGGTGGGTAGAGTCCGTGTCTCAGTATTGGCGGAAGACCATAGCCAAGGTGACGTTCATCTCTGTGCCTCCCAAGGGAACAATCGGTTCATCCAAAATCTGTTCCACTCCATGCCTGGGATTGATTCTTCTGAGTGGACTTGAACTCATACTTGTTTACAAATTACACTTCGAGGAAACTTCCAGAAATAAGGTTGTGGACATAAATTGTAGTGAAAATTCTGGAATTTGGGGTTCTTTTAAAAACACAAATACTATGAATATGTTTTTCATTTTAATCCCAGGTGTGGGATGTGGGGCTGCTTCGGACTGTCCGCAGCAGCTGACTGTGATTTGCCTCGTGATCTAGCAGAGGCATGATAGTTTTTGCCATCTGCAGATAGTTTCTGTGACTATATGGGGTTTGGGATTCTGGGGACCTTTCAGAGGGTAAAATGTTAGGACTCTTCTGAGAGGTAGGGTTTTTGTTAGTCATTTAGGGGCTTTGGTTGCAGTTTGTTAATAGTCATGCTCAAAGAAAAAGCGAAAGAAATCAGATTCAGGGATCTTTTCCCCTTGTATCCTTCTTTCTCTCCTATCTAATGATAGGGGATAAAATGGGGGAGGATGGATAAAAGGTAGGAAAAAGAAGAACCCACAAAGTAGCAAAGACCAGCTATAATAATAAACAGTAAGGTTGTTGGCCTTTTCCTCCTGACTTTGTAAACAGCTAGGTAACTGGGGGGTGGGGGTGGGGTCGAAGACCCTAATTCCCAGTCTTGAGAACTCACCCTGGGTTGGAGTCAACAAGTAAGCCAAGGGTCTTCTCCTTCCTTCATATTGTTCAGCTCCCAACAAGGAAGTTAACCCCAGGGGACTGTGGTGATTAGCTCTGAGCCTTAGGTGATTTCTGTGGCCAGGGTGTGTGTGTGTTAGCTTCCTATCACTGTACACATACCTGAGATAATTAACTTACAGAGAAGAGCCTTTGGGTTTTAATACTTTCAGCCCACGGTTGAGTTTCTGTTGCTTTCGTCGTCCAGTGTGGAGTCAGCACACTATGTCAGGAACACACACAGGGCTGAACACAACAATCACCTCATCAGCCAGTTGGCTAAAGTGGGAGGGCTAGGGTGCTGACCCCTCAAAGATAGCCATGTCCTAGGGCCTCCCACTGGACACACTCCCATTTTTTTTTAAAGTAGGACCAGGATCCTGGAAGACCAAAATGCTAATACATGATCTTTGAGAGACAGAGGAGAACAAAAGAAAAACTTTAAGGTAGATGGCAATGACTAAGAATGCGGCCATGTCCAAAAGTGAGACCCGCTCAGGGGCCAGTCATGCACCTGTCCTTGGCTTAACTGCCTCAGGTCAGAGCTAGACTGTGGCTGAGTGGCCAGATCCCTCTCATCCAGCTGCTCAGTCAGCCATCAAGCTTAAGTGCCCCCCCCCCCGCAGGGCACCCAGCTGTGACAAGGGAGGCCCTCTCTCTGCCCTTTCCTCTACAATATGCTGATTCTGTAGAGATGTTGAGCTAGCTGCATTTCATCGTACAGCTTCGAGCTCACAGAAGCCTTGGCTGGTATGTGCTCTTGAGCACCGACTTTGTCCAAGTTTGCTGTTCCCATCCAGCACACCTCTGCAGTCACAGCCAAGGGCCCTCCCCCATACCTCCCTCGAGGTAGAGAGAACTCTAGGGCTGTGACAGGCATGCAGGCCTGCATGTGCACAGCCCCAGGGCACCTCTGTTCTTTGTGCTGGCGTGTGGCTAGCCTCGTGATAGCAGAGGTACTCCTGGAAAGTTCAGGGTAATAAGCTCAAGCTCTAGCTGCTTTGAGCAGGGAGCCTGCAGGGCCCCACTAACGTGTATCCGTCTTATCACACACACACACACACACACACACACACACACACACACACACACGCATGCGCGCATGCACACACACACACACACACACACACACATACACCAGGAGAGCCACCAAATAGGTCTGAGCCCTGTGGTCCTCTTGCTATAGGAGGTGGCCTTCTGCTATACCCCCTGACTGTGTGCCATCTGTGCCAAACTCTCCCCCATGCAGTCCCCAGCATGTGGCTGGAGCCCTTGGAAGGTACAGACATAAATATTTTATCTGCTAAGACACTGTTGCCTCTGACCCTGATGTGTGACCATGATCCTACAGTGGCTCTCTGTGGAGCCACATGCTCTGTAGCCCTGGGCTCCACCAGTGCTATGCTGTGGTAGAGAGGTTCCTGGGCATAGCCCACACAGCCACAGCACCTTAGGGCCTCCAAAATTATACAAATTTGTCTCAGCCCATGAATCTTTCTTTCTTTTTTTTTTTTTTTTTCAAGACAGGGCTTCTCTGTGTAGCCCTGGCTGTCCTGGAACTCACTCTGTAGACCAGGCTGGCCTCAAACTCAGAGATCTACCTGCCTCTGCCTCCCAAGTGCTGGGATTAAAGGTGTACACCACCACTGCCCGGCTCCGTGAACCTTTCACATGGCTTTTTTTCTGAAAGGACAGACTGAGGGCTACCATGGTGGCCGTCCATGCCCCTCACCAGAGCTAGATTCACCAATTTCCCCCTTATTCCTAGTTCCATCTATCCACAAGCAAATGAAGTCTGAAAACACTAAACAGAAATCTCCAGAAGCAAGCTCTTTGTGAACTTTAAATTACACATGCTCTGAGCAGCATGATGGAAAATGTCAGCCTCGCCCCGTCATCCTAGATGCAAAGCCTTGTCTAGTGTACTCTGCTTAGGTCAGCCACCCTCCTAATGTCATTCACACAGACTCACAGTGCTTGTGTTTAAATGTGACTTAGTAATAGCTTCAAAGCACAAGGGGCGTGAAATGAGGGTGTGGAGCATGGCATACCAGCAAACTGTGTGCAGAGGGAGCACTGGAGTGTAGAGCATGGCACACCAGCAAACAGAGGTGTGCAGAGGGAGCTGAACGCTTAAGGTGTCAGATGTCCCTTGGGATTTGGAATTTGTTCCCAACTAGAGGACCCTGATCACCCCAGCCCTTGGGAGCCTGTGTGAACCCGAGTGCTCTGTGCCACCTCCTGGGCATCATGAGGTACTGCAGTTCCCTGCGGAAAACAGGACCCACCTGTCTGGAGCCTGCTGTCACTGAGGCTGATATGCAGCTCCTTATTCTCTTGCTCCACATACCAAGTTCTGGCATCACAGGAATGTGCCACAGGTCTAGCTTCCTATGTAGCCTCGGGTGGCCTGGACCTTGACATGTAGGCCGTGATAGCTATGACCCTCTCTCTGCATCCCAAGTGCTGGGATTAAATGCATGTGTTACCATGTCCAGCTCTACGCCTTGTGTTTTGTTTTATGTTGGTTTTTTGGAGACAGAGTTTCTCTAAGTAGCCCTGGCTATCCTGGAACTCACTCTGTCGATCAGTCTGAACTCGAGCTCAGAAATCCTTCCTTCTCTGCCTCCCAAGTGCTGGGCTTAAAGGCATGCGCTACCGCACCTGGCTTGGTTCTAGCCTTTTACAGTTTATGACACAAAGACTTATTCTCTCGTGGAAGAGTCCGAGCTGGATCTCCCTGAAGGTGGCTCAGCGTCACGCTGTCCTGGGGCAACATTGCTAGTTGCAGACTACAGACGATCTTCATTTTTACTGTGACTGAAAGCCATCCCTTGCCCACCCTGTGTGAACTAACATCCTGGTGACTATCAAACCTTACAAAGTATTCTTAGCAGACCATCAGTTCCCGATAACCCAAAGGCTCGGATGCTATCAGATAGACTCTGAGACCTGCAGTAGAGGGCCCTTGCTGTAACCCACCCACCTGTAGTTCCTACTGATGCATTCCATAAATACTTTATAACTTTCTTCATTCTCCAACTAGTACAAATCTCACATAACTACTTACACAGTAGAAAATGGCATTTTTGGAAACTTCAGTATGGGGCCACCGCCACTCACAGCTGTCAATCCATTGAAGGTCACGATCAAGGTCAAATGCCACAGACCCTTGCAACAGTGTGTGTGTTGGGAAAGACCAACGCCACTGCATTCACCCTATGGGGAAGTCGAGGGATGGTCTGCCAGGCAGGCGGCTCACAAGGGTTCCCAGACATAGAGGCATCTTTTAGTCCTCGTGTGGGGGACGGCCTGACCATGCCTAAAAGGTTCCAGTATGTCAGATGACTGTCAAGAGCTTACTTTGCCATCTGCATGTTTTAGGAATTAAGAATGAGGCTCAAATAGAGAGCTTCAGGTGGCCTTGTTGGTGTCACTTGCTCCCTCCCAGGGTGGGGCACCCAGGGTGGGGTAGGTGTCCATTCGCTCGCTTTACACTTTACAGGAGGTTCCCCCTGGAAGACATCCCAGCAGATGAGACCAGCGCTGCCCAATGGCTTCACAAGCTGTACCAGGAGAAGGTAAAGGCTCCTACTTGCCCTCACCCCACCTCCAAAGCAGGCTGGGGCAGTTGGGAAGGAAGGTAGGAGCCAAAGACTGGTGGTACTCACCTGCCTTCGAGTCTTCTTTTTCTTAAAATGTGTGAGATTCATGATAGAGTGAAGTATGACGGTGCCTGGTGTGTGCAACAGTGCAGAGCCCTTGTGCACTGCCTGGTATGTACAAGTGAAACTGTGTTGGTGACATTTTACCACATTTCTTCCTTAAAGAAATTTTAAGCGTGTAGCAGACATTGCCCATATTTATAACCGCTTGCTTATGCTGTGGGTATCCCCCAGATTTACAATAGCATGTTATGTCATGGGACCATACAGCAGATGTCTCAGGGGGCTTCTGAGTACACATGTCCAGTTCCCACTCCACAGAGCATGTTTACCCTATGCCTACTTCCTGGGACAATAAGTGTCCTCTGCATTGTTCTGGAAACCAGGTGGCCAGAAAAACCTATAGCAAACAAAATTCCCTCCAGTGCTGGGAGCAGCTCCCAAGGAAGAAAGGGAGCTCCAGAGACCAAGTCAGGAGGAGAGCTAGACATGAGGATGAGGGGCCTATGCTGATGTTACACATCCTGCTGGCAGTGTTGGCTGGTTCCCCCAAAGTCTTGAGTCGTAAGCCTTCATGGGGTCAGATGGTGAGATGTGACTTCACTCAAGGCAGTAAGGTGATGGCATATCTTCTCATGAGGCTGGACCTTTCAGCAGGGAGTCAGCTAGAGAAGGTCGAACTTGTCCCTACCTACCTCCTCCTCCCCTTCTTCCTCCTCCTCCTCCATGCTGAAGAGTGCTGCCCTAGTGAATGTCCTCCCATCTACACAGTTCCAGAAGATGGAGACACTAGACTAGAAAGTGGTACACAGAGAGTTCCCTCAGGCTGCCAAAGGAAACCTATGCACAGCTGGAAGGAGGTGACCCCAGAGGCAGACAGCTCAGGGTCTGCCTAGACTGGATTCAAGTTGAAGACCAGCTGCAGGCTACCACAAGACAAAACGCCCAGGGAACCAACCCTTCCTAATACCTGACACAACTGTCAAAGCCCTCAGAGGAACCTGAGAAGTAGCAGACACAGGCTAGAATGAGCATGTAAAGATGAAAATGGAAAGCAAGAAGACCCACAGAAGAGCAGCGGAAAGATGTCAGGGGCAAGCAGAGAACAAAAGCAGCCAGCCAACAGAGCAGTGCGGTGAGGTGAAGACTGTGTGCACAGTGCTTGCCTTGCGCAGATCCCCTCTGTGTGTCAACGTTCCTCAAGAGAATTATTAATATAGGGGCCGGAGAGACAGATGGCTCAGCATTTAAGAGTTCTGGCTGTTCTTCCAGAGGACCCAGGTTAAATTCCTAACACCCACGTAGCAGCTTACACCTGTCTGAAATTCTAATCCCAGGGCTTCTGATACCCCCACATAGACATACATGCAGGCAAAACACCAAGGCATGCAAAATTAAAACAAACTATAACAGGAGGAGCCAAGCATAGTGGAGTACACCGTTGATCACAGCACTCCAGAGGCAGAGGCAGAGACAGAGGCAGAAGGATCTCTGAGTTTGAGGTTCAAGGCCAGCATTCCAGGATAGCCAAGGTGACATGGTGTGAGACCTCATCTCAGAAATTACACACACACACACACACACACACACACACACACACACACATATATATATATATATATATATATATATATATATATATATATATAGAGAGAGAGAGAGAGAGAGAGGGGGGGGGGGGGGAACTGTGGTCCAG
>LR750311.1:370428-485679 GCA_902729485.2 Mus minutoides | reverse complement strand
CCCCCCCCCCCCCGCCCCCGTTCAATGATGGATGAATAAAGAAACTATAATGAAGTTGGGTGGTGGCCTGCACCTTTAATAACAGCACTAAGGAGGCAGAGACAGGTGGATCTCTAAATTTGAGTTCCAGGACAGCCAGGACTACACAGAGAAACCCTGTCTTGAACACAAAACAAAAACAAAAATAAACAAGCAAGCAAAAAAGGTGACAAGGATGTATATAAACACAGAGCATTGTCAGCTGTTATACAACCAACCAACTCTTGCTACTTGGAGCAGCGCGGATAAGAAGCCAATGAGTGGCAGAACATAGCACATACCGCTGTAAAGGGTAGAGCAGTAGACGGAGGCCGGGAGGATGGAATGATAGGATACCAGCAGATGTGCTATGTCTTATGGCTCAGCCGTGTTAGGATCACTGACTATGGCTGATGGCAAGTATGTATTTCAAATGTTTCAGTAGAGAGGGCTCTAATCATTCTCAACATAAAGAAATGGTCATCGTCTGAAGTAGTGAACACCCAGTCATTACACTGTGTGTATGTGTATGTGTGTATGTGCATGTGTGTGCATGCATGTGTGTGAGTGTGTATCTAGGAGAGAGAGACTGTGACCTACAAATGTACAATTATGTCATTTAAAGTTTTAGATAGGTAGATAGACAGTCTCTTTCCCTCCCCCCTCTTACACACACACTCACACTCACCTAGGATAGTATACTTCTCAAATAGAAAATGTAGTAGGGTAGTAGTTTATGCCTGTGATTCCAGCATTCTAAAGGATCAGAAGTTCAAGGCCAGGACCAACTATGTGGAGAGTTCCACACCAAAGTGAGTTGCAGGAGAGCCTGTGTCAAAGAAGGATGAAGATGAAGGAAGCGGAGGAGGAGGAGGAAGAGGAGGAGGAGGAGGAGGAGGAGGAGGAGGAGGAGGAGGAGGAGAACAGAAGTGGTATGGGGCCAGCAAGATGGCTCAGTGGGTAAAGGTGCTTACCGAGAAAGCTGCTGTCCTGAGTTTGGTCCCCGGAGGCTGTGGTAGGAGAGGTGAAGGCCTTGCAGTAGGGGTGTGGACTGTGGCTAGGCCCAGGACCCTTTGGCTGTCCTTTGGTAAAGGCTGGAGTCATGAACCCTGGCAGCTTTGCTTGCTTGGCTGGCTGGATCCTAGCTGATTCCTTTCCTGGGTGCAGATGACACACAGCAACTGAAGGTCCTCCAAGGAAGTGCTCCTCCCACCCGCACTGGGCAGAGCCTGGGAAGTGCTCCTCCCATCCCCTCTGGGCAGAGCCTGCTTCCTTCTGTCCCTTGGACAAGTGGCTTTTCTTTCTGAGTTTTCTCCTGAATCAGAGTCACACCTGTGGATCTCAACTTTGTACTCTCCCCTTGACTCTCAGGATGCCCTGCAAGAGATGTACAAGCAGAAAGGTGTATTCCCAGGGGAGCAGTTCAAGCCTGCCCGAAGGCCGTGGACCCTCCTGAACTTCCTGTGCTGGGCCACCATCCTCCTCTCACCCCTCTTCAGCTTCGTCCTGGGCGTCTTTGCCAGTGGATCCCCGCTCCTTATCCTGACATTCTTGGGGTTCGTGGGAGCAGGTAAAGAGCACAGATGTGCCCTCTCACATGCTGGGGTCACTGGGCCACCCATACCCAGTAGTGGGCCCAGGAGTCAGCAGCTGACCCAGGTCAGGGACTGAGTGACCCTGGCTCACTGAGCACATGGCGCTCACTCCCCCAGCTTCCTGTACGAGAGTGACCACACCTGGGGACACCTGGGGAGGAAGCGAGTGAGGGGGTGGCAAGGCCAGGGAGGGTGTCCCAGTGAGGTTGGCCTCTAATCTCTTCTCTCTTGTCTTTCAAGCTTCCTTCGGAGTCCGGAGACTGATAGGAGTGACTGAGATAGAGAAAGGCTCCAGCTATGGCAACCAAGAGCTTAAGAAAAAGGAATAATTAATGCTGTGATTGAACACCCATAACCTGATGCGGTATCCAATTAACTCAATTAAAAACAGAACACCCAAGAGCGAGGGAAAGAGACACTTAGAGACTATTTTTCTTATTAACTGGTGACTAATATTAACAAAACTTGAGCCAAGAGCAAAGAACTCGGCCTGCCAGCTGAAGATGGTTGGCCAGCACCGGCAGGGTCCCATCAGCCCTCTGCGGGGACAGAGGCAGGCTTGGGGGAGGTGTTGGGGACACAGCACTCCCCCAGAACTCCACCTCCAAGAGGCAGCCTTGGCTGCCCTCCCTTCTTAAACTTAGAATGAGGCTTTTGTTTATTATCAGTTATTTGGGGAACGTAACCTGGCCCCAATCCTGTGCCCTGCACCCCAGAACACTGGCTCTCCCTGGGTGCCGCTGCCCCCTGGGGGCAGGTCAGCTGACCCCCTGTCCTGCAGCATTCATCGCCCCCATGCTTGGCACCTTAGCTTCCAGCCCCAGGAGAGGGAGGAAGTCTTCTTAGAGTTAAGCACACACTGAATGTGGATCTGGCCCTTTTGTCCCTCCCTTGCCCCCCTTCCCCTGCCCCGGCCCCGGGGAGGGGGGGGCCTGAAGACCACACCTCCATCCTCTGCAGCGTCTGTCCGTTGGCATCGCCTCACTGGGGGCTGTGTCTAAGCACCTTAAGTCTCTTTTAAAAGTGAACGCCCGCCCGAGAACTCTGCAGAATGTGGAACCCTTGCGTTCATATAGCACCTCCGTACTGTTCTCTCTCTTCCTTTGTAGCCAACAGGCTGCCATCCTGCACAGGGCCAGATGGGAAGACCACACGCAGGCCCCACACCTCAGAGCTATGGTGCCTGGGGAGCTCCAGCCTATGGGACTCCCCTGGGACACTCTTCAGAGGGCCGTGTCACCATCAGGCCTCCCTGTTCTCAGTCAGACCCCTTTAGTGCTTGTTAGCATTAGAATCTCTTTTTACAGGCGATGGTCTGTGTCTGGCTCGCAGCTTCTCCCTGTCCTCCTCCTACTCTGCCTCTATTCAGGCAGGTGTCATGGCTGCTGACCATACCCACCATTGCCCCTTACCACCTCAGTGACATACACTGTCCTGGCAGAGAACAGGGGACCTCAGCTTGCACTTGGTGCCTTGCCAGGGTCCCTTTGCTGGCCCTGGAGGCCCATTTCCTTCTTGCTCAGCACAGGAAGGACCTGCCTGCTTTCTGGGAGACCTAGGTCCTCAGGAAACACCATCCTAAGCTTTTACCTTCTGTCTGGAATTGGCTCTTTTAAAGTCATTCATGTTTTCTAACAAGAAACAAATTGGGTAATTTGTGTGTGTGTGTGTGTGTGTGTGTGTGTGTGTGTGTGTGTGTGTGTGTGTGGCATACTGCAATCAGAGCTCATAGTACAGGCAGAGATTTATAGGGTACACTGGAGGAAGGAGGTCTAGAGAAGCCTGAGGGCAGACCTGGGCCTGACTGTATAGCTCCAGGTTCTGGGGACCGAGTCACAGAAGAGGCCCCAAGTGCATGCCCGATTCACAGAAGATACTAATAGCCTCTATGGTCCATGCACAATGGAATGGTTTCTCCTGTCACTCTTGGGTAACAGCAACACACAAGGCTGCTTGTAAGGGTGAAAGGTTGAGTCAAGCTAACTGAGACATTAAATCTCTTCCCCTCCAGCTGAAGACTTGGGCGCCCTGGCCTCTGCCAACTACAAGCCATCTTGGGCGCTCCTGAGGGTCTGTTCCCTCCCTGGTGGGTTTTTCTTTCTGTCTTTCTGTCTGCTTGGGGTCTCTGTCTTCCCCCACACACCGTCCCCTCACAAATCAGAAGGAAACAGGCCCATGGGCCCTGCCCTGCATGCACATGCCTCCCCCTGCCCCCCTGGGGAACACAACCTCAGAGCCTTTACCACTTCACTAATGCCTCTGGCTTCCCACAGAAGCCTTTGGGGTCTATGATTGTCAGAGGAGTCCGGGCTGCAGGCTCTGCCCTCCTAGACCTGCTCATCATCCAATGCAGCGCTTCTGAGAGCAATAAAAACTACACTAGGAATGTGGGTGTGGGCTTGCCTTTTGGGGGGTGGGGTAGGGTCAGATTTTGCTTTTCATCTGCTTCAGAAAGAAAAGGGGGAGGAGAGCCCCTTCAATTTTTCTATTAAATTAATAAATCTCAGAATAATGCTTTTTCTCTTTTTCCTTCACACCCTACTACTGATAGGCATGGCAGATGTCATGCCCAGATTCGGACGGAAGTGTCTGCTGAAGCAGTTTGCTAGTCTTCAGGGAGCCCGTGCTAGAAGCAGCAGGCTTAGGAGCCAGAGGCATTCTGGAACTGGAGTGGTTGGTGGCCTGGGGGGTTGAGGGGGAGGGGACTGGCCTGATAGACTGGCTCTGCTTCAGGCTCCCCAGGAGAGGGACCCCCACAAGTTCAGCCCAGACTGGGATATGGCCTCCTCCCCACTCAGGGTCAAGAGCCAGATAAGTGAGGGCTCCCACCATCTCCCCGAGAGACCCTTCCACTGTCCAGGTGGTCTCCCACCCCTGGTCCCTGGCCACACCCACATACCTCATGCAGGCCTCTGAAGCTGTGCTGAACTTCAGCAATGGCTGCCATTCTCCTGACTGCTTGTGCCATTTCATGGTACCACACTGAGCATCTAGGGACTGTGCTTCTCTCTGAGGGCTTTGTGTTAGCATCCTGATTGGTTACCATCCTTGGAGAAGCAGGAGCATCACACTAGGAAGGCTGAATGGTCAGAATGTGGGCAGTTCAGAGATCAGGGACACTCCTTTTGACAAGACTTTTTAACCCAAAGGTTAAACAAACAAAACAAATGCATGCTGTTTGTGGGTCTTTGGTGACTGCATCTATGAGGCACATCTCTGAGACGTTGTAAGCCCTGTCCTGGGGGGAGGGGGAGAGGCGGAACCAGTCTGATTAAAGAGATGAGCTCTGAATATTCAGGCTGCTTGATTACCAATGGCAACAATGTAACAACTTTCTCGTAGGACCAAAGCAGGTGTCTTCACGGATGCCTTGGCTGCCCCGCCCTCCCCTTTTGTGTACCTTGCCCTGAGAATCTTTTCTACCTAGTCCAGCCTTCATACCATCTAAGGAAAATGTCTGGGTTAGCCCCAATTTGTGTCAGGTTCAGGATGGAAGAATTAAGTGGCTCTTCCTGCATGTTGCCCTGTCTCTGCCTGAGACTGTATAGGACAAGCCAAAAGTAGCCTTTCCAGTCCTGATGACCTGCACCTCAACGGTTTGTCCCACACATAAACCCAAACCACTAGCTAGATGCATGCAACGCTTAGCGCTAGTCATTTTGGTGTGGCTTCTAGCCCTCTACAGTGTCATGAAGCTCAGGGTTAGAATGGCGCACCTGAGATGCCTGCTGCCTTCTTTCTAGAAACATCTCTGGCCTATGGGCCAGCCCCAAACCAAAGGCACCTGGGCCTGGGTTCGGGCACCCCTGACCTGCCTCAGGCCTTGTCCCAGAGTCTTGCCATGGGGTTGTCAGGTGGGTACTGACATTCACGCCCCAGATCCCTGCATACAGGGGCCAGGATTTTAAAATGCAAGTTCGGGCTTTGGGCTATCTGCTTAGCTGACAGGGTGGACACATGAATCAAATTTATCACAGGCTTTTGAAATCCGTTAATCCAGGGGAAAGGTGGTATTCTCCCAAATCACTCTAGAAATCAACCAACGAGAGCACTTTGCAGGTACCAGAGATGGTGGCATCCTCTCTTCACAGACATCGACCTGTGAAACTGTGAACTTTGTGCTGACAGGTCACCTGGAGGTTTCTTTTTCTCCGTAGCTTTTTTGGGTTTCTTTCTGTTGCAAAAGTGTTCGGACAGAAGCGGAACTGTGAATGAGATTCTGAAATGCACTAAATTGTATTCTATTAAACTGGAGTTACTTGATTCAATGAAGAGCTGTATTGCTCTACTTGTATTTATTGTCTCAGAGTAGAAACATTGTGACAATCAAACATGACTTGCCTCAAGGCCTGTACCTCCTGGCTTCTGGACCGAGTACCAGTGAGTTCTATAACTACAGGAAACGGCTTTTTCTGGAAGCCGCACAAACCATGGACTTTAATGATCAAGTGCTGCGGTGGGTGGGGCGCAAATATCTGGGTTGCTTTTCCATTACTGAGAAATTGCCATATCAGACTGTGGGCAGTCTCCAAGTGATGCTTTGTCTCCAGGGTGCAACTGTGTTAATATGGACGTTTCCTTTTGTACTCTTCTTTTTACAAGTTTGCTACTCACAAAGCTTTCTGTAGTAAGGATGGAGGTCTGTGCTCTAGGAAGATGTCCAGGGCTGGGAGCTATAGTGGACTCCCCAGGCCTAGGTCTACGGCCTGGTTGTGTTGACTGCTATGCAAAGCTCTCTCTGTCCACAGCACGTAGAAGGTCACTCCAGCGGTGTGGCACTCCTGCTTGGTGGTACTTTCTAGGTAAAATGCATAAGTATCATACTTGTTTATTACAAACACTGTTGTGAAACAAGGGATCATAAAATATCCACAATATATGAGAAAGTGACTCTCTGCCTCTTTTTCTTTCTATCTTTCTGGTCTGCATAGAATTCCAAGAGGGACAGCCTTCAAGTGCTTCCTGTCCCCCGGGGCCACCCTACTCTAACCCCTTGGTCTCTGGCTCTTCTCTGAGGCCCTTCAGTTGGCAGCACTGCCCCAGGGCCCCAGAGTCTCCACTCTAAGTGAGCAGCAGAGAGAGGGAATTCAGCTAGCCTATGCTAGGGACTCAAGTCCCCACATTGGGTTTTAAAAGTCATTGAGGAGACTGGAGAGATGGCCCCACCATCAAAGGCTCCTGATGCTCCCCCAAAGAACCCAGGCTTGATGCCCAGCATCCACAACCATCTGGAAGTCATGGGGAATTCAATGCCTGTTCTGGCCTCCTTGGGGACCAGGCATGCACAGAGACAGACAAAATATTCATACAAAGAAAGATACATCTTTTTAAACAATTAAAAGCTGTTGGAGGGTGAATGGTTTTCAAAATCAGTGCACCTAAGTCCTGAACTTCTTTGGTAAAGCCACCTTCATTCTGGGGAGACAATGAGGATCTTTTTCTCCATTCAAAAGGAAATTGGCTGGGGCTGTAGCTCAGCTGGTGGAGTCTTGCTTAGCATTCACAAAGGGTTCCAGGTTAGCATTAACCTGGGTTCTAGCCCCAACACCACATAAGCCACAGTGGATTACATGACCATAGATACCACTCAAGATGCTAAGACACTAGGGGAAAACACGCAGTGCCTGCCAGTGTATGAGACCCATCTCAGAAAACCAAAGGCAAAGGAGGTCCTCTGAGCCATGCCCCACCCCCAGCTATGTGTGTGTGTGTCTGTCTCTGTGTGTCTGGGTCAGTCTGTCTGTCTGCCTCTCTCTTTGTCTCTGCCTCTTCATTTCTCTCTAACACACACACACACACACACACATACACTCACATACACACACACCATTCCCACCTGTGCCCAAGGCTGCTTCCCAACCATACCTGGTCACTCTTACTATTAAGCTTCTAATGTGATTCCCACAGAGACTATTTTTAAAAAGGGTCACTTCCTCCTGGCATAGTCAGGCTATATGTCTATAATTTAGTGGCAGTTGAATCCACTTGTCCAGGAGCCCACTAGGGTAGCTCTAGCCAATGGGTATCTCCTGCCATATACAAAAGGGATCGTGTCCTGTTAGGCTTCCAGTGCTAGAGCTGGAAGACAGTCAAGTGCTTCACATATGGATCAGTGCACACACAGCCAGTGCAGCAGGGATGAGGGATGAGACACTCGTGGAAGGTACCTGCTCTGAGATAGCAGGAGGAGCCTCTGGGTGTCCTGCATTTCCTAATTTCCACCCACATCAGAATGGCATCATCGCACACCTTGAGACCAAAGAGACATAGGACTAAACCCATAAGCCCCATGGGTTTTCAGTCACTTGCTTTTCAGTGGAGTTTGAAATCACCAGCTTTGGGCCTAAGGAGATGGCTCAGGCAATAAAGGTGCTTGTGGCCAAGCCTGACGACCTGAGTTCAATCCCTAGGACACCCATGACAGAAGGAGGGAGTTGATTTCTACAAGCTGTCCTTTGATCTCCACACATACACACATTCATCAAGGTGAAAAAAAAATCATCAAATTTGGCAGTCACACAGCTAAGCAATAGGTTGTTATTTTACCAGTCCTGCTGTGGGTGACACTTCTATGTACCATGGTGTGGGTTACTTTCCAGTGATTGTTGAAGCCACTGACCCTTCACTTGGACCCAACAGGTGACAGAAAATGGAGCACATTGTCAGAGTACTGAAAATCACTCTAATGCCGCCACCCCCCACCTCAGCTTCTGATAAAGATAAACATTATTTTTTTAAAGATTCAGCAGTTACCATAATTGGCACACAGATTGGTGGCAAAATAGACATGACTCCTGGGCACCGTGATGGGGCCAAGGGGCCATTAGTGGCTTTAGCTTGCCTGTCCCTGGTCACTATCTAGGCCAAGTGGTGGGTTCACCCCACTTGGGTTCGCCCCATTTCTGAACAATCTAGATTGTTCTTTCTCTCCATGCTGCTTGCTCATTCTGATGACTAATACACACTCTAACTCGGGTGCACTAATTTTGGTCCAGTGGATGCACTTGAAAGCCACACACCGCTGGGCGTGGTGACACACCCCTTTAATCCCAGCACTCTGGAGGCAGAGGCAGGTGGATTTCTGAGTTCGAGGCCGGCCTGGTCTACAAAGTGAGTTCCAGGACAGCCAGGGCTACACAGAGAAACCTTGTCTCAAAAAAAACAAAAAAAGAAAAAAAAAAAAGCCACACACTGAGCTCAGTTTTCCTCCTGACATCATCTTCGAGATGTGTGTTTTGTTTTAATGAAACTGATTTTCTTTTTTTTTTTTTTTTTGACTCCCTGTCATCTGCAAGAGCAGCAAGTGTTTTTGTTTGTTTGTTTGTTTTTTTAAGATTTATTTTATTTATTATACGTAGGTACACTGTAGCTGTCTTCAGACACTCCAGAAGAGGGAGCCAGATCGGATGGTTGTGAGCCACCATGTGGTTGCTGGGATTTGGACTTATCACCTTCGGAAGAGCAGTCGGGTGCTCTTACCCGCTGAGCCATCTCACCAGCCCCGAAACTGATTTTCTTAACCTAGTCTTCCTTTGTCTTCCATTTTCAAAAAGTACTTGCTTTTATTTCACATCAGTGGGTATGTGTGATGTGTGTGAGTGTGGGTCACGCATGTGCCATGGAGATCGGAGGACAACTTTGGGGAGTCAGTCTTTTCTTCTACCTTGTTGGTTCCGGGATGACAGACATGGGCCACTGCATCTGACTTGTTGACCCAGAAGTTAGGCTTTCTCAATAGACAACCCTGCCCCCTCCCCAGTACATATTGAGCTGGTTAGATTGGAACCCAAGGCCTTGTGCATGCTAAGATGGTACCTCACCAGTAAGCCACGCCCCCACTTCCTACATTGATGAACTCAGGCCTGTGTTCTACCACTTCCAGCCTTCTTCATTTATGTTTTTGTATTGTTTTAGGATTAATCCCATCTTGCTAAAAATCACAAAATTATTCTTTTTCATTTTCTTTTGTCCTCTATGGGCAGACTTGTGTGCATGTGTGTGCCAATGCCAGAGGCTGACATCAGCTTTCTGTTAGCCAGGACAGCCTCATTTTGTAAAGCTCCTCCATTTTAGTTGAACAGTGGCAATTCCTCAAACTAGCTTCTAGAACTATCATAACCTTTGCCCCACCCCAAGCTTATAGCCGACTCAGAAACAGCCTGACTCGGGCCATACTGTGGGCTGCTCATCAACCATGCCACATAGAAACTCTCTTTCCAAGGGCTGGAGAGATGGCTCAGCAGGTAGGAACACTGACTGTTCTTCTAAGGAGCCTGAGTTCAATTCCCAGCAACCACATGGTAGTTCAACCACATCCAATGCCCTCTTCTACTGTCTGAAGACAACAGCAATGTACTTATATACATAAAGTAAGTAAATAACTTTAAAAAGGGGAAAACTCTCTTTCCTCTGAAACTGGTACTCTGAGCCCCTGACATGCTGCTGATCGTCTGTGGTGTTAATGACTCTTTTAGCAAATCTCTCACCCCAAACGGCAGCCCTGCCTCACTGTCTCTCTTCAGCCTCAAGCCTGGAAACTCTCACCCTCCACCTTACTTTTTTGAGACAGGGCCTTTCACTAACCCACAGTTTGCCAAGTAGGAGCTCAGTGGGGCCAGCAAGCACCAGGATCTGCCTGTTTCCCTCTCCTCAGGACTCTGCATTTTTAAAATCAAACTCTGGTCCTTGTGCTTGCAAAGTAGGCACTTTGTAAGTTGAACCATCATCACTCCAGACCACCCCATATTTGGTTTGGGGTTTGATCTTAATGCTTCCAGCCAAGGTTCCTTCAGTGTGAACAAACCAGTTCTAAAGTTCCTCTGGCGAAAACTCAATATTCGTTTTTCTGAGAATACCTCTATTTCTCTCTGGTTTTAGCCATGTGACATAACCATAGCCTGTTATTACTTTGTTTTGATTTTAAAGAATCATTGTACATTTATGAGTGCTTTGTCTGTGTGCATATATGTGCACTGTGTGTGTTCAGTGCCCACGGGGGCCAGAGAAGGGCATCAGAGCCCCTGAAACTGGAGTTGGCAAATGGTGTTAGCTGCCGCACCACTACTGATCAAACCCAAGCTTTCTGCAAGAGCAGCTGGGTCTCTGAACTGCTGAGCCATCTCTGAAGCCCCTCTCTTGATCTTTAAGACATTCTCTGCCTTCTGCTCTTCTGGCTAAGAAATCTAAAGAAAGTATCTCATTTCTCTGTTGGTGATCTGTCCTCCATTGCTGTTTGATTTTTCTCCTAGGGATGGAACAGATTCTGCAGGTGAGTTTCTGGGGCTAACAGGAAAGGCCACACTGTTCTGGTGACTGAGACAGGACACCCAGCTGGTAGCTGAGCCCATCTGTTTGCTGTACCCTGAGGTATAGGCTTGGGGCCTTGGCAGGCCCTCTTCTGGGCCATCTACTTGAGCTGATGTGGAAGTCAGTGACAGACCCGTGGTTTCTGTGGTCATGATTATTTTGCCTAATGTAAACCTGGGATCCTGTGTTGGGAAGCCTCAAGAGTCCCTTACATTATAGCAGTAGGGCCAGCAGGATGGCTCAGTGCTAAAGGTGCTTGCAGCCAAAACTAGTGACTTGAGCTTGATCCCTGGGACCCACGTGGTAGAAGGAGACAACCAATGATCTCTGACTAAACACACACGTACACGCACACACGTGCACGCACATTTCTTCCCCATAATAAATATATGTCAAATGAAACAAAAATATTAACAATGTCTATATGTTGTATAACAATGTATATTAAAATATAAATAATGTTATATTTTAAATGTAACAAAAACATCTTTTAATGTTGATGCTGCCAGAAACTACTTAATAAGTAAGTAAGGCTTGGGGCTGGAGTCTATGTCCACTCTGGTACCAGGAGTCACTGCTGTGCTGGTCTTCATGGGGTGTCATGGGACCAGTATGCCACTAATGGAGGACTGAGGTTCCTGAGGAGAAGCCCCTGTCCATGGGGGATCAGCACTTGTTGTCTTTTTAGAGGGCGCTTAGCATAACCTAGGTTCACCTGGGGAAAGGGAACCTCAGTTGAAAAACTACTTTGATCAGGATGGCCTATGGCCATGTCTGGGAGAGATTGTCCAGACTGATGACTGACATGAGCGGGGCCAACTCTAGGCAGGTGGACCTGGCCTTTATAAGAAAACTAGTTGAGCAATGAACCAGTTAGGGATCTGGTAAGAACTGTTCCCTTGGTTTCTGCTTCAGTCCCTGCCCTGAATTCCTTCAGTCATGGGCCGTGACCTGGAAGCATAAGCCAAGTAGATCCCTTCCTCCTGCATCTAGTCAGAGCAGAAGAGCAAAATGCAGCACTCATCTGCTGCGGGTAGGACAGCAAGCAGGATGCTTGCTCCATGGCAGCCCTGAGACAAGGCCACACTGTTGGGTCCCTGCTCACTTCCTCCCAACCACCATGCCAGGGGAGTCCCCCGACGTGCTGGTGGTCCCCTGCAGTAGTCCATGTCCCCAGCAGACACGGAGGGGACACTAAGCTTTTCTTGGACAGCTCCACTGCCCACAGAGCTCTCCTTTCTCATCTTCCTTCCTGTCTCTGCTTTCTAGCCTCTGTCCAACATCCTAAGCAAGGATCGCACTGCCCAAGCCTTTCCCATGTGAATCTTGGTGCTTCTTCCTGAGAGGATTTCCAGTGACACTGAACCCCCCACCCAGGGTCACCCCTTAACTGGAATATGGAGTGGTAAGTGTTTCCAGAGGAGCCAGCTGAGCCAAACACTTGCTGTGACGGCTGTGGCTTAGGCGTAGGTCCTGGGTCTTCCTGGTTTTTGAATCCCCATGCATCTGCCCCACCCAGGTGGCTCTGATTGAAGCTCAAGAGACCCTACCCCAATGCTCACCTGGATCATGACTGCCTGGGACCATTGTCACAAAAACAGGCAACATTTCGTCATCCAAACCAAGTTCAGCTTCAGAGAACCTAGAGACCCGGAGAGTCAGCCACAAGAAGTCCCACTTAGGGGGAGAGCAGAAATCAACATTGTTGGTGTCTTAGTTGGGGTTTTACTGCTGTGAACAGACACCATGACCAAGGCAAGTCTTATAAAAAACATTTAATTGGGGCTGGCTTACAGGTTCAGGTCCATTATCATCAAGGCAGTATCCAGGCAGGTATGGCACAGGCAGAGCTGGGAGTTTTACATCTTTGTCCAAAGGCTGCTAGTGGAAGACTGACTTCCAGGCAACTAGGGTGAGGATCTTATGCCCACCCCCACAGTGATACACCTACTCCAACCAGGTCACACCTATTCCAACAAGGCCACACCTCCAAATGGTGCCACTCCCTGGTCCAAGAATTTACAAACCATCACAGTTGGTTTTTTGAAAAAAAAAAAATCCAATGTTCGATTTTTACCAAATGAAGACTCAGGAGCCTGTCGCTGTGGTGAAAGCCTGCTAGCTCAGAGAGGGAGAGAAAGCACCCAGCTGACCTTCCAACTCCACCAAAGTCCCAGAAGGAAAAACTTCCTTCTCCTTCTCCACACTGTCTTAAATACCCTTCTTCAGCTCAAAGACCCTCCTTCCTCTTTCCTGGGTTTTCCTATGTTCACTCCCTGTCAGCTGGTTGCTTGCTCTGCCTCTTGACCCATGGTTGACTTTATTTAGCTCTTGTTTACAGAAAGCTCTTGGGTTAAAGATGTGGCTAGGGCTGAGCCACACCACAACAAGAAACGGGTTTTTCCAGTTCACAGTCTCGGGGTTCACTGTGTGATCAAATATCCTGCCACACATCAGTTGTCATTCCTCAGCACCTGCCTTAGTATTTTATTTTATTCTATTTTTTATTTTATTTCACTGTGTCCACAGCTTTGCTCCATGCCCAGCATGGGGGTTACAGGGATGTATCACCGTTCTCCACCTTTGACAGGATTCTGAGGATCATATGCAGGTTCTTCATGCCTGCATGGCAAGTGTTTTCTCACTGAGCTACCTCCCCCAGCCTCTCCATGTGCTTCCATGAGTGACCAGCAGTCGGGGATTAGTTCAGCTAGGACTTAAGGTTGAGATCTGGACTAGTTCCTGCTTTGTCAACTTGACACATGACCTAGGGTGATCTGGGAAGAGGGAACCTGGGTTGGGAAAATGTCTCCATCAGATGGCGTAATGACAAGCCTATGGGCCATTTTATTGATTAATAATTAATGTTGGAGGGCCCATCCTGTCCCAGTGTGGACAGAGTTAGCCCTGGGCAGATGGTCCTGAGGGTTTTTTGTTTTTGTTTTTGTTTTTGTTTTTGTTTTTGTTTTGTTGGGGGGGGTGGTGGTTTTGTTTTTGTTTTTGTTTGAAGCAAGCTGAGACGGTCATGAGGACCAATCCCATAAGCAGCACTCCTCCGTCGGCTCTGCTTCAGTTTCTGACTTGAGTTGCTACCAACTTCCCTTGATGACAGACTGTGGTGGGGGTATAAGCCAAATACCCTCTCCCCCAGCTAACTTTTAGTCCTGATGTTTATCACACCAGTAGAAAGAAACTAATCCAAAATCCTTAGGCCCACAACCCCATCCCAGGCCCTGGGCCCTTCCCCACACTTGCCACTGATGGTGCTTCTGTTAGCCTGGATTGAGATGCCAACTAAGGACATGCTGTGCTGGGCCTGGCTAAATAGGACAGTTCTACTTGGCAGCACACCACAGTCCTGCTGAGAGGCTGAGCATGTGTTCTGTGACCACCCCAGAGCCTCCCTGCCATCTGCTGGAGCCTCTGTGGTCCACATAGGCTACTTAGAGAGTGCCCTCAGCTAATGGACATTTAAAAATGCATGCCATAGCTCTTGCCAGCTCCTAGGCTTTGAGAAAGATCAATCCCATGGTCTCCAACAAAAGCTCAGGGAGTGAGGCCTGGCCTGAACCTTTGTCTCTGAAACCTGCCAGAGCTTCAACCCCATTTATGAGCTCTCTGACACCCCTGTCTATCTGGCTCAGGATCCCCGTATGTCCTTTCGGATCAAGGACAACCCTCGGCTGCCCTGACAGTCCTGTAGCTAGCAGGTGGTTGGCTCCAAATACAGGTCATCCCCAGAATGCTCTGCTGCCTTGCTCTTCTTCCAGCCTCCAGACACTGCCGGCACCAGCAGGTGGCTCCAGAGTGGATTGCGGTGGAAGGTTCAAGCAAAGCACACTTCCAATGTGGTGCTGATTCTTTGGGCCTACCTCTTGCCCACTTGTCCCAGAGTCTTAGGCCACTCTGCTTCTGTGGGGAGGGTCTCTGAATGAAGGGAGTGGTGGGCATGGCAAAGGACAGGAGTGCTGTCCCTCTGTGAGGACTCAATTTTTCATATCTGGGACCCAGAAGTAGCACAAAGTTGTTACAGAGTTATTTGATAGGTTCACAGCAAAGCTCTGCTTTTGCCCTGTTGGGATTAAATGAGGTTGGTAGTTGTAAGGCACTGAACAGGAGGGACCCGATACTCACACAGATCCACTGGTGTCTAAGTGAATGGTCTCTGATCACTAAAATGCTAATAGTTTTTAGATCTCCTCTTTCCCCTTCTGGTTAACTTGTACCGTGGCCTGATATTCACATGCACCAGCCTGATGTTGGCATGGGTTAAACCGGTTTTCTCCTGCCCAGGCCAGCTGATTTTTGGGTTGATATTTACATATGCAGAGATGACAGAGATGACAGTACACTGCCCTGTTAAGAACTTGTGTAAATGCTTTCCCTGGAGAAAGACAGGCACCTCATGACAGAGTTCCACAAGGTAATTTACAAGCAGCCAAAATTTATTTCCTGTGGATTTCCGGGGGTTGCAAATTCTAATGCCAAAATGTAGAAGATGGGAGGGCAAGAGAGGACCAGAGAGAAAACAAGAAAGATCAGACAGGAGGCCCCCATGCCTTCCGTGATCAACGTCATCACGTCTGTAAGCAGAGCCCTTGGGACATATGTGGCCACTCAGGTCTCCTCAAATACTCCACTAGGGATTAAATTCCAATACATGGACGTTGGCGACATAGTCAAACTCCAGTGACAACCATAAGGGCTTTCTTCTCAAATCTATTGATGGGCAGAATGACAGGAACAGCCGTTGATGCGTTTGCAACACATGTCACTTTGTGACCTGTCACCCGGAAGCACTCCTCACTTAGGGCTGATGAGCTATAACCATTAAAGTTTCAGCTGATGACCATGTCTCTTCTTGTCTTCATTGGGTTTTGGCATCAATGTTACAGTTCTGCAATAAGAGGCAGCTGTCTGTTCTCCTTTTCCTGGGCTCAGGGGGTTTGAGCCTGGTACACTCCCTTGGGATGCTCTATGGTCAGGTGGTATTTTGTGCACTAGAGGGGGATTTGAAGGAAATGGGCTCTTTAGCAACTTTCCCAATTTGTTTGTTTAAAGGTGCCGGTTAGTTTTTCTACAGTGCTCCAAAGTCAGTTTTCTCTGGAAAATTCGGTTTCATCCTAATTTAAATGTAACAGTTGCTTCGCCATATCCCTTTCACCATATCCCTTTTAAAGCTTCTTGCCCTTTGCTAATTGAGATGTTTTCCAAGTCACAGATGAGCCTACCCCTTTCAGTTCTCAATATCTGCTGGGCCTTTTATCTGTATCGATTCCTCCCTTCTTGTCGCATTTAAATAATGCTTCCCGACCTTTTGGATCAGTGCTAGGTCCATTTCTTCTCATTCCTCCTTCAATAGAACGACATTTAGGTCAGGGCTGTTTCGTGATGCCTGCTTCCAAGCCCCATCAGCAGTGAGCTCATCATCTGGATTTTACAAATAGCGTTATTGGGTTTATTTGTGCTATCAGGCTGGCCTTTGGTGGAGAGTTAAAAAAAATTCATAGATTTCCAAGTAGCATGGCTTTTGTTTTTCTTTTTTCTTTTTTTTTTTAGTTTTGTTTAGTTTCCTGATTTTGTTAATTCTCTATTTTGGGCATTTTAGCATGCAGATGTTCTGAGTGTTTCTCTGCCTTGTGGAGAGGAACCACACCCTTGCTGCCAAGTTGCAGTAATAATGTCCCTTACATCCGCTCTGTGGACAATGTACTTGGGTTAGGAATCTCTTTGCCTTCAGTTTCAGACTCATTAAGGGTAGGCTTTCTACAAAGCAGGTGTGTGTGTGTGTGTATGCAGAACCAGCCCTGAGAACCAGGCAAAATCTAGAGCTACATAGGGTTTGCTGACTCAAAAAGCCTACTTGGTATTTCTGGGACACCCCAGATGAGCATAGGGCAGGTGAACATTGGTAAAACTCAGAGGACACAGGCCAGTCATGGTATCTGTCACTTTGGTCTGGAGCTCCTGTCCTGCAGGTGGGGAGAGGCAGCCAGCTGCTGGGGAGGGAGGAGGGTCTTTGCTCCATCCCCCCACCCAGGCAGAACAGTGAGGGAAGCCTGAGGCCAGAGGGCTGGCTAAGACGGTCACCAGCCCTCCAAGGGCCTATTTTCAAACTTAACTTCCACAGTTAGGGAAAAGGTGTCAAAGATGCTGGGCTTTCTGAGGTCAAGAGTAAGGGCTACTCAGGTTCAAGAGTTGACGGAGGCAGCTCTCTGAGCCCGCCCATCCCTGGAACAGTCAGTAGACCCTGGGCATTCAGGCAGTGGGATAAGCCTGTGACTTCACCTCAGCTCTGCTGCTGGGCTGGATATCAGGGGCAAAGCATCTCCAGCATAGCTGAGTTTCGTGGGACCCTGGATGCATTGGGGCATCTGGGATATCCAGGGGGGGGGGCAGCAGAGGACCAGGAGCCATCCAGGGACTGTGGTGGCATGGGCCTGTGTACTGGAGGCTTTCCACGGAGATCTCTGACCTAGCCAGTTTTGAGGGTTCAGGCAAAGGGGAGAGAATGCAAGCAGGGAGGTGGAGAAGCCTCCGCTGCCTCTGCTGCTGGCTCCACCTCAGTCTCTGCCAGTGCTGCCTCAGTTGCTTCAAGAGGCTACACCCATTGCCCTGCGCTGAGTCTGTCTGGGCTTAGCTGACAAGAGGCCGACTAGCCAGTTAGGAGGCATTTTGGGAGAGCAGACTTCTTCCCAAGCAGCAGTGCTACAGCTCTACAGCTCTACAGTTCTACAGCTCTACAGCTCTACAGCTCTACAGCTCTTATGTCTTAAGACAGAAGCTCTCAGACAAAAAGCTGGGCGTGGTGGCACACGCCTTTAATCCCAGCACTCGGGAGGCAGAGGCAGGTGGATTTCTGAGTTCAAGGCCAGCCTGGTCTACAGAGTGAGTTCCAGGACAGCCAGGGCTATACTGAGAAACCCTGTCTCAAAAAACCAAAAAAAAAAAAAAAAACAAAAACCAAAAACCAAAAACCAAAAACCAAAAACCAAAAACCAAAAAAACCACAGAAGCTCTCAGACGCCAGAGTAGTTCTCACACACCTTTATTCCTTCTGGATAGGATTCTTTTTTCTTTTTTCTTTTTTTTGATATGTTCTTTATTTACATTTCAAATTTTATCCCCTTTCCTCATTTCCCCTCTGAAAACCCCCCTCCCGCCTCCCTCTGCTCACTAACCCACCCACTCCTGCTTCCCAGTCCTGGCAGTCCCCTACATTGGGGCCCTTCACAAGACCAAGGGCCTCTTCTCTCACTGATGTCCCACAAAGCCATTCTCTGCTACATGTGCAGCTAGAGCCATGTGTACTCTTTGGTTGGTGGTTTAGTCCCTGGGAGCTCTGGGGGTACTGGTTGGTTCATATTGTTCCTTCTATGACGCTGCAAACCCCTTCAGCTCCTTGGCTCCTTACTCTAGCTCCTTCATTGGGGACCCTGTGCTCAGTCCAATGGATAGCTCTGAGCATCCACCTCTGTATTTGTCAGGCACTGGCGGAGCCTCTCTGGAGACAGCTATATCAGGCTTCTGTCAGCAAGCTCTTATTGGCATTTGCAATAGTTTCTGGATTTGGTAACTGTATATGGGATGGATTCCCCAGGTGGGACAGTCCCTGGATGGCCTTTCCTCAGTTTCTGCTCCAAACTTTGTTTCTGTATCTCCTCCCATGTGTATATTGATCCCCTTCTGAGAAGGACCAAAGTATCCACACTGTGGTCTTCCTTTTTCTTGAGCTTCATGTGGTCTGTGAATCTTGGGTATTCCAAACTTCTGGGCTAATATCCACTTATCAGTGAGTGCATACCATGTGTGTTGTTTTATTCCATCCATTTGCCTAAGAACTTCATGAATTCATCATTTTTAATAGCTGTGTAGTACTCCATTGTGTAAATGTACCACATTTTCTGAATCTGGATAGGATTCTTAATACAGTTTTGGGGTGGGTCAGGGTCTGACAGCAGGTACTTCCCATTGGCTTGGTCTGAGATCTTGGGGATACCTTGTCTGAATGTGGAAGGGCTTGGAGTGCTGCTCCTACCTGACTGATAGCCACAGACCTCTGGGGGGGGGGGGCTGTAGCTATGTGACAGGAGCCAGGGGCCCAGGAGTGTAGCAAAATGCTTACTGATCCTTGCAAGGTTATCCCCTGAAGGGTCCACCTGTGGGGTCACCGGGGTTTTAAGCCTGAGCTCGACCAAGGATCAGGCTGCCTATCACAGCCCACTGCCCACATGGTGGCATCCCCTTGAAACTAAATATGGCCTCACTGAGCTAAGGGTTTATACAGTGTGTTTCTTCCAGGTAGTTCTAAGGTTCTGGATTTCTTTGGAGAAGGTTCTCAGCTTAGAACAGGAGATTGGAGCCCGTGGTAGCCTTAGAGGCAGAACTCTAGCTGAACACCCTTTCTGTAGTAATAACTACATTCATGCAGGAATAACTGTGGAAGCTCAGGTCAGCTGACATCCCTGGTTCAGTATTTCCTGGCTTTTCCCATCACCACCCTCTGCTGTGTCACCCCAGCTGGAGATATGCCAGGAGCTGGTGTGAGAGGCATTGGCCTTGCTCCCATGGCTGAATTGACTTTGGCCTCCAAGGCAGCTGGTGACTCCTGGAGCCCTGGAAAAGGTGAAGCTCAGGTGAGGACTTTAGCTCAGTGGTGGCTCCCGGTCTGAGGTTCGTGGGCACAGGCAAGGACAGATTTCTTGGGAATAAACTTGGCATGGTGAGACACAGTGAGGAGCCAAGAAAAAAAAAAAGGCAGCTGAGCTAAAAATAAGGGCATCGAACAGTGTTGGGAACTGCTGTCTCTGGGGCCGTGTTCGATCTCTTTATTGATACCTATTTAAGTGACGTGGGAAGGCAGGCTGTGCCTGCACAAGCAGATTCAGAGAGCCTCTTCTGGCAAGCACAGAGGACAGAGGCAGCAAAGATGAGACCCTGAAGAAGAGGTCTCAGAATGGAGGTGTGGGGTAGGGATACCCATGGTGATGGTTTGCATATGCTTGGCCCAGGGAGTGGCACTATTAGTACATGTGGCCTTGTTGGAGTGGGTATAGCCTTGTCGGGGTGGGTGTGGCCTTGTTGGAAGAAGTGTGTCATTGTGGGGGTGGGCAATGAGACCCTCCTCCTAACCAAGTAAGAGCCAGTCTTGTCCTAGTGACCTTCACCTTCAGATTAAGATATAGAACTCTCAGCTCCCTCTGCACCATGCCTGCCCAGATGCTGCCATGCTCCCACCATGTTGATAATGGACTGAACCTCTGAACCTGTAAGCCAGGCCTAAATATATGTTGTCCTTATAAGAGTTCCCTTCGCCATGGTGTCTCTTCACAGCAGTAAAATCCTAACTAGACACCGGCCAAGGTCTGGGAGAGCCCCTCAGGAAGATGGCTACCTCGGGGAGTGGCTGTCACAGCTTCTCAGAGCATCTGTTTTACAGTCACTCTGGGACATATGCTGTCACATGCTTACCACCTTGACTCTGCTCCCGATCTGGACTTAGTTTAATTTAGCAAGAAAATAATGTTTACATGCCATTTACTTATCTGCATATAATTGTTATGGCTTTCCTTCCCTGGTGGACTATCTGATCTCCTGAGGCAAACCATTTAGGGGAGCATTAGTTAAATGGCAGCAGTAAAATGCACTCCAGGGGATGTCGGAATCAGATGTCTGGTCTGCCTGTGTAGATGCTCCCCAGATGCCTGGAGAGCTCGTGAGGGCCAGTAGGGGAGAGACAGAACTGGGAAGCCATGCCTGAAGCACCCCATATGTGACCTGAAATTCACATGATACCATTTTCAAGTTGTGTGTCTTCTTAAAATACCAAGCTGGGCATGGTGGTGCATACATTTAACCCCAGCAGAGGAAGAGGAAGAGGAAGGCAGATCCCTGGGAGTTCAAGGCTAACCTGGTCTACATAGTAAGTTCCAGGACAGCCAGGGCTACATAGAGAAACTCTGCCTCAAAAAAGCAGATAGATAGATAGATAGATAGATAGATAGATAGATAGATAGATAGATAGATAGATAGACGGACAGACACAAAGACAGACACAGCTGAATTTTGAGATAATACAGATAGGCGTGAAGTTTCAGAGAGAGGAATAGGCTCTCTATCCATGATGGGGCAATGGAGGCGTTGTAGCCATATCTTTTCTTTTCTTTCTTTCTTTCTTTCTTTTTTTTTTTGTTTTTTGTTTTTTGTTTTTTGTTTTTCGAGACAGAGTTTCTCTGTGTAGCCCTGGCTGTCCTGGAACTGACTTTGTAGACGAGGCTGGCCTCGAACTCAGAAATGTTCCAACCAGGTGTGTTCAGCAGCTCTCCACAACTGTGGTGAATACCTCGGAAGAACTACCTAAAGGGCTAGGGGCTTATTTTGAATCTGAGTTTCACAGGCTTCAGTTCAGCATCGGGTGGGCTCCATGTTCTGTGGCTTTGGATTGGTGTGAGGCTGGAAGAACATCATGCAGAAGACATCTGTTATGGAAGGTGACTTACCTCGTGGTGGCCAGACACACACACACACACACACACACACACACACACACACACACACACTGGGCATGCACACACACAAAGACAGACAGAGGGACAAAGAGAGAGGCAGATAGACAGACAGACAGACAGACAGACAGACAGACTTCATCCCCTGCCCCTTAATAGTGGTCTCTTCTAGTTGTCAACTTGACCCAACCTAGCATCTCTTCGAGGGATCATATAGATCAAGCTGGCCTGCGAGCATGCATGTGTGTGGTTGTCCTGACTGCCTTCACTGAGGTGGGAAAGCCAAGCCCCAAAGAGGGCAGCTTCATTCCCTGATTTGGAGCCCTGCATTGTATGAGCATAGAGAAAGCAAGTTGAGCAGTAGCACTGGCTTCATGACTTCTGCTCCTGACTCTGGATGTGACGTCACTAGCTGTTCATGTTCCTATCACCTTGACTTGCCTATTTGATGGAATACAGTCTAGAATTATGAGTTGAAGCAAACCTCCAAGTAGCTTTTTATTCCAATAACAGAAAGAAAACTAGGTTACGGGACATAGGTCACAGGGCATAGGGCATAATTACTCTACCTAGGCCCTACCTGCCAACAGTGCCTTCACTGAGGAAGCCATCAATGTGTTATAAGACCAGAGCTCCCACCATCCAATTGCCTCTCTGTGGCGCCACCAACTGAATGCTAAGCTTTCAGCAATGAGCTTTTTGGGGGACACTTCACATCCGAACCATAATACCAGGTACCAACATAAATATAATCCTGACATAGACCATTCCTCTCCATGGGGACCCCATATCTTTCATAGCCTCCCCACTTCTTGTACTCCCACATTCCCTGGCAACTACTGATCTCCCCATCTCTCTGGTTTTATTTTCCGACCAATGTTTCATGATTGAAACTGCACATACACCTTCAGGCTAGGAGTTTATTAGTGTTCTCTCCAGAGACATACCCAGATTGTTTTGGGCAGCAGGGTTCATCCTTCTTCTTTGCTGTAGTATTCTAAGGTATGGCCCAGCCACAGTTTGTCCATTCACTGAAGGACATCTATGCTATACCCAATTTGGGGCCCCTATGAATAAACTTCTGCTAGGAGCTTTGCTGACTTACCATTCTTTTCGACCCCACGCTTTGAGGGGGGGCAAGCAAAGCATTTCCTTCCTTAAAGCATAAATAATGCCCAAATGTATAACTTAGCACACCATGGGATGCTGGGAAAGATCATTTAAGTTCTGAGCCCATCAGCTTTCCAAAACAACCAATCAGAACAGTGTGCTGTCTCATGAGAAAAGGATCTGGAAAAAACCCACAGGTATTGATCAATGGGAGTATCGTCATTTTCCAGTAGTGAAAGGGATCACTGGGCCCATTTTTGTGCCAAGCCCAAGCATTTTCTAAGTTCCCATGGGAACAGGAAGGCCCCAGTAGATGTGGTCAGAGGAGAACGGGCCAGCAGTCTACTCTGGTCTGGTGAAGCCAGAGAACCACCTAGCAGACAGTGGGCTGGCCTTAGCTATCCTTCCCTGCAGGAGGAGAACTTCCACATGATGCTGCCATAGCCTGAAGCCAGTGCCCACATCTTCATGTGAGCAACTGTGGATGCTTACTCGAGGTATCTGAACCCTACTGTCTGTACTGACAGACAAAAGGCAGGGAGAGCAGGCTGTGAAGCCTACCCCTTTACTCCCTGGAGCTTTTAATTTCATCTTAATTTTAGCTATTTAAATGAATGTGCTGTGGCATGGGAAGGGAGAGAGGGGGGCGTCAAGGGGCTGGGAACCGAACCCAGGGCCTTGTGCCTACTGCGGAGGCCTGCTCCTGCAGCAGAGCTCCAGCCATTTTGTTAGTCATTTCATATTGTTATTGACACAGAAATACAGCTTGACTCAGAGCAGGGTCAAGCTGGACACATGGCCTGTTGTGTTCTGAGGTTTGTTAATCCTAAGAAATCCCATAACCATACCCAATCAGAATAAAGGTCAGTCAGAACTGCTCTGTCTAGCCAGCCAAAATAGCTTTAGTCAGAGCCAACCACGGGACAATGCTTTCTGCACCTGCGCACGAGCTCATTGCCTTTCTAAGGGTTTGCCTTTCTAAGTTGGCCCTGGGAAAGATCTGTGGCCACAGTCAGCTCCCGCCCGAGTCGGGTCTGTGGCCCTGATCAATCAGTCTTTGGGTGAATGCTCAATCAATTGTCTCTGTCTATCTGAGATCAGTGTATGTGTGGTTTGTGGGGGTGACTCCTGGACCCCAACACAGGTATTCTACTGCCCAGCTACACCCTTATCCCCTTAAAGACATTGAGTTTCATTTTTCTGTTGTATAATGGATGCTATGAAGGTCAGATTAAGAACCATCTAGGGCCGGGCAGTGGTGGCGCACGCCTTTAATCCCAGCACTCGGGAGGCAGAGGCAGGCGGATTTCTGAGTTCAAGGCCAGCCTGGTCTACAAAGTGAGCTCCAGGACAGCCAGGGCTATACAGAGAAACCCTGTCTCCAAAAAAAAAAAAAAAAAAGAAACATCTAGGGCTTTCCCAGCAGACTCGGTTGCAACCTATCTTCCCCTTCTCCACATCTCTTGTGGATCCCACAGACCATTCCCTCCTGACCTACCTTCCCCAACTTGTCGATGTGCCTCAGCTTCCAGCTCAGGCAGACACTCCAATGCTCTCTACCGGAAGGCTGGTCCATGCCTAGTCTAGTCACCAGAAAGGCATCCTCCTGCAGCAGATGGGACTTGGTGCAGAGACCCACAGCCAGACAATATTCGGAGAGTATAAAGATTATATGTCAAATTAGGGGGGGTGGTGGAGGACTCCACTGGAGCATGGTCCACTGAATCAACTAAGCAGGGCACATATGGGCTCACAGAGACTGAAGCAGCCAGCACAGGGGTGAAAGGGGTCTGCACCGGGTCCTCTGTGTATATGTTATGGACACTGGCTTGGTGTTTCTGTGGGACTCCTAACTGTGGGAGTGGGCGTGTCTTTGACTCTTTTGCCTGCTCCTGAGACTCTTCTCCTCTTGTTGGGTTGCCCCGGTCCAGCCGCGGTGCAAGGGCTTTTGACTTGTCTTATTGTATTGAGTTTGTCATGTTTGGTTGTTGTCTCTTGGAGACCTCCTCTTTTCCAAAAGGGAAATGGGGAGTGGATCTGGGGAAGAGGGGGTAGGGGTGGGGGAGGGAAGCTGGGAGAAGTGGGGGAGGGGTTCAACTGGAATCAGGATGTGTCCTAGGAGAAAAGAATCTATTTTCTATTAAAAAAAAATACATCTAGGGCATTAGTAAGGCACACCTTTGAGTGTGTGATAAGGGGTTTTATAGAGAGGATTGACTGGGAGAGGAGACAGGTCCCCTCAAAGTGGGTAGCACCATCACATGGCCTGGGGTCCCCCATGAATTTAAAAGGAAAAAGGAGAAAGCAAGCTGAGCTTAGCCATCCCCCTTCCCCCATCCCAATTTTCCCAGATGTGAGGGGGTTTGGCCACATCCTCCTGCCTCCATGAACCCCACTGTGTCTTCCTAGCCCTGTTGGGACTGTATAAACCCTCTTGTCTCTTAAGATGCGTCTTGTTGGGTATTCAATGGCAGCAACAAAAGCAGTGAAAACATCACAACAGGACCAGTGTACGACGAGTGCTGTCTTTGTTATTGTTCTGTCACTGTGAAGAGACACCATAACCAGGGCAACTTATATAAGAAAGCATTTGATGGGGGCTTGCTTGTAGATTCAGAGGGTGACTCCATGATTGTAATGACAGTGAGTGTGGTGGAGGGTAGGCAGGGAGGCACCAGAACAGCGGCTAAGAACTCACCCCTCATCTGCAGGCAGGAAGCAGAGAGAGAAAGACAGAGGCAGAGAGAGAGAGAGAGACAGAGAGAGAGAGGAGAGGGAGAGACAGGAGGGGAGAGACAGACAGACAGAGAGCGGCTGAGAACTCACCCCTGATCTGCAGGCAGGAAGCAGGGAGAGAAAGACAGAGAGAGAGGAGAGGGAGAGACAGGAGAGGGAGAGACAGACAGACAGAAACAGAGAGAGAGACAGAGACAAAGAGAGGAAGAGGGGGAGAGAGGGGAAGAAGGGAGAGAGAGAGGGAGGGAAGGAGGGAGGGAGAAAGGGAGAGAGGGACACACAGAGAGATGGAGAGAGAGAGACAGAGAGAGAGACAGAGAAAGAGAGAGAGAAAGCCTATTTGTAGGGGGGCTGGGCCTGTTGTAAGCTTTTGAAACTTCAAATCTCACCCCAAACAAGGCTATACCTACTCTAGCAAGGCCACACCTCCTACTCTTTTCCAAACAGTTCCAATAACTAACTGGGACCAAGCATTTAAATACATGAACCTACAGGAGCCATTCTTAAGCCACCATAATCTCTCTCTCTCTCTCTCTCTCTCTCTCTCTCTCTCTCTCTCTCCTGTTTATTTATCTTTTGTGATCCTGGCCATTAGTCCAGGGCCTGGCACACGCTCAGCTTGTACTTTACCAGGCAGATATCTTCAGCTCCCTTCTTGTTTTTATTCTTTTGTTCTTTCTTTTTCTCTCTCTCTCTTTTAATGTACACGAGTGTTTTGTCTGCATGTGTTTCTGTGTGCCACATGCATGCTTGGTGCCCACAGAGGCCAGAAGAAGGTATAACTCCTGGGACTGGAGTTACAGTGTGGCTGTTTGCTGCCATGCTGGTGTGGAGAATCAAACCCAGGCACCCAGAAGAACAGCCAGTGCTTTTTACTGCTGAGCCACTTCCCAGCCCCTCCTGCCTTCTCTTGACTTCTTTTTGGATTAATAGAATCCGCTAATGTAGGAAGCCAGCGGCGCTGAGCGGCGAAGGGGCCTCGGCGGTGCTGAGACCGGCAAGGGGGGGGGCGCCACAGCGGCGCTCTGACCGGTGGGGGGGCCTGCCGCGGCAGCGCTCTGACCAGCGAAGGGCCGCCCGAGCTCTGACCGGCAAGGCCACTTGAGCTCCGGGAACACCGTCCGGCTCCGGGAAGGCCTGCGGCTCCGGGAAGGCCTGCGGCTCCAGGAAGGCCTGCGGCTCTGCCCCATTGCAAGATGGCGCAGGACCAGCAGGCTGCCAGGGAAGAGAGCCTACTGTGCATGCGCAGCTCTCTCCTCAGGTCCTCCTCAGGCAGTAGCCCCTCCCGAAGGGAGAATATGCTAATGAGGCACTGCTTGTAGTACCAATGAAGGGAAAATATGCTAATGGATGTGGCTTGTGGCACCAATGAATGGGCCACATGCAAATGAGGTATGGCTTGGTGCACCAATCAGCAACCACTATGACACCCCTCCCCCTTCCCTGGGAGTGTATAAAAGCAGCAGCTCTGCTGCTGTCCAGAGTCCTGGGAATCTACTATCAAGGTGCTCCTGAATAAAGCTGACTGAGAAGATCCCGGTGGTGGCGTGACTTTCTTGCTGGTCGATGGAGGCAGGGAGGCGCGCCATAAGCTAAATCTTTTTTTTTTTTTTTAAGATTTATTTTATTTATTATATGTAAGTACACTGTAGCTGTCTTCAGACACTCCAGAAGAGGGAGCCAGATCTCGTTACGGATGGTTGTGAGCCACCATGTGGTTGCTGGGATTTGAACTTATCACCTTTGGAAGAGCAGTTGGGTGCTCTTACCCGCTGAGCCATCTCACCAGTACCCCCACTTTTTTTTTTTTTTTAAGATTTATTTATTATATGAAAGTACACTGTAGTTGTCTTCAGATGTGCCAGAAGAGGGCATCAGATCTCATTACAGGTGGTTGTGAACCACTATGTGGTTGCTGGGATTTGAACTCAGGACCTTTGGAAGAACAGTCAGTGCTCTTACACGCTGAGCCATCTCTCCAGCCCCCAAATCTTTTTGACTCCTTTCTCTGGTGGTTCAGCTATGGGGCTGACCATCTGTGTTCTTGATGTCATCTTAAGTTCTATTTGGAGTTGATCTTACAGCCTTTCCCTCTCCTCCTCACACAGAACTCTCTATGTTTCCCTTTTAGCACTCAGAATTTCCTGCTTCATAACCTTGTAAGCTGACATGTTCGAGAGACGGTCTTTATGCTTTGGTAGTGAGAGATGAGAGAGATGCGTTCACAACCACCTCACAGGTTTGCCTGTCTGGAAAAGCCTCTGAAAGAAGTGAGGAGGGGCTAGCCTGGTTTTGCACATTTACCATTTGATTATGTTTGTTTGTTTTGGTTTTTGCTTTTGTTTATTCAAGACAAGGTCTCTCTAGCTGTCCTGGAACTGACTCTGTAGACCAAGCTGGCCTCGAATTCACAGAATTCTGTCTGCCTCTGCCTCCCAACTGCTGGGATTAAACGTGTACACCACCACATCCTGGCTTGTTGGTTGTTTTTTTGGCGCCTTCCTTCCTGGGAATTAGTGTCTTCATCTGTATCTAGTACAATCTGTAACCATTTCCCCCCATCTGAGGAGGTCTTCTGTATCTAGTACAATCTGCCCTCAAGCTGTAATACCCGAGACATCTTTATCCTTTTCCGGCTTTTTGAAGAATACTTGTATTTGGTACTATGTGAGGTTGACGGGTTTTTTTTTCCCTCATTCCGGTCAACCCTACTCGCTCTGGTCTGCCCCGCTCACTCTGATCGGCCCTGCTCACTCCGGCCGGCCCGCTCTCTCTGGTCCAAGGATTCATTTATTATTATACATAAGTACACTATAGCTGACTTCAGATGCACCAGAGGAGGGCATCAGATCTCATTACAGGTGGTTGTAAGCCACCATGTGGTTGCTGGGATTTGAACTCATCACCTTCAGAAGATCAGTCAGGTGCTCTTACCCGCTGAGCCATCTCACCAGCCCGGTTGACAGGTTTTTAAGTTTAGTATTTTAAATATGTCAGAGAGCTGGTGAGATGGCTCGGTGGGTAAAGGCATATGCTGCTGAGCCTGAAAACCTGAGTTTGAGCCCTGAGTAGAAGGAGAGAACCTATTCCTGAAAGTTTTCTCTGACCTCCACATGCACACCATGGCTCACGCATGCACATGTGTTACACATATATACACATGCTAACTAACTAAGTAAAGTAATAAACTAAATTTCCACCTTGCTTCAGATCTTCGGCTTCTGCTAAGAAGCCAGCTTCCCCTCCCAACCCCTGCCATCATGCCTGTGAAGGTGATGTCGTGTTTTCTGCCTTTCTCCTTCTTTGCAGCCTTTCAGTAGCTCATCTGCCTGTGACCTTTGCATGTATCTCACTCAGATTTCGCCAAGCTTTCTTTTCTGCATTACTTCCTTCTTCATTGGCAATTCCTGTTCCATGGGAGTCAGACATGTTGGTTAAGAGCACTGCACTGACTGCTCTTCCAGACGTCCTGAGTTCAATTCCCAGCAACCACACCGTAATGGGATGGCTCACAACCATCCGTATTGGGATCTGGTGCCATCTTCTGGTGTGCAGGCATACATGCAGGTGGAATACTGTATACATAATAGATAAATGAATCTTGGGGGAAATATTTATTTTTACTTGCATGTGTGTGCCACATGTGTGAGGGTTTCCTGAGAGTCCTGAAGAAAGTGTCAGAGTCCCTGGAACTGGAGTTACAGGTGGTTGTGTGCAGCCCAATGTGAGAGCTGGGAACTGAACCTGGGTCTTCTGCAATAGCAGCAAGATTTAAGCCACTGAGCTATCTTTCAAGCCATTTGATATGTTTACAATACTTTCTGCTATAGGTCTGGGGAGATGGTTCAGTGGTTAAGAGTTCTGGGTGCTCTTCCAGAGGACCTGGGTTTGATTCCCAGCACCTACATGGTGGCTCACAACCATCTGCAACTCTAGTCTCAGGGGATCCAGTGCCCTCTTCTGGCCTCTGCAGGCACCAGGCATTTCCATGTTACACAGACAGACATGCAGGCAAAACACCCATACACATAAAAGTAAGTTAAGTGAAATAAAAAATAAAATATTTTGTTACTCTGCTGCAGCCTTCCCTCATTCATATTAATTTAGCCCCTTGAATATACATTTTATAGTTGCCTTTGTAAACAGTTCTGGGTCATGGCTGCCTTCAGTTGAGATTGTTTGTCTTGAAGGAGCCTCACACTTCCTGTTCCTGTCCAGTCATTTCTTGATGCCTGTTGGACTTTGATAAGCAATACACCGTACAGTTTCTGGATTATGTAGGCCTTCTGTCTTGTCTTCCATTCTAGCTCACAGCTCTGCTAGCCTTTCCCCCTCCTGAGCTCCTGTTGGTTTGTGTTAGAGACTATTCAAGGTGCCCCCTCACCAGTCCCTCTGACTGGCAGGACTCCATCTCCAAACTTGATCAGATCATATCAAGTCATTGCTTTATTGGAGGACAGGGACTGACAAGTTTTGGCTTTGAGACCAGGCCTGGCCACAGCCTTTGAGATATAGAGTCTGTAAACTAAGACTTGAGTCTAAGCTGTTAAAGGGCTGCTATGGAATCAGGGTAAGAGACATACCTGTAAAGTCAGAAGTCCTTGTGTCACTTTGCAGAGGGAGCCTGTGGCCTGTGATAAGGTCCTTACTCTAGTGTCTCAGCTGAATGCTGTACTGCTTGGCCTTGAGGGTCCCTGTTGCTCCTGAAAAGCCCCACTGCCTGTGAATTCCTGTGAATTCCCAGAATTCCTGGGGAGGAGGTTTGTCTGAAAAGATTGAGTAACTAATCACAATGACATTGAGGTGGAGTGGTTGCAAGGCTGCAGGTCTAGAGGCTAGTTATTTTATGATAGCCTAGTGTTAGCCCCTAAATATCCATTCATTGCCCACCCCAGTGTCAGAACTAACACCCTGTGACTAATAGATTAAAAAAAAAGTGTTGGAATCTATTAACTTTACAGACCACTAGTGTCTCAGTTAGGGTTTTACTGCTGTGAGCAGACACCATGACCAAGGGCAAATCTTATAAAGGACAACATTTAACTGGGGCTGGCTTACAGGTTCAGAGGTTCAGTGCATTATCATAAAGGCGGGAGTATGGCAGCATCCAGGTAGGCATGGTGCAGGAGGAGCTGAGAGTTCTAAATCTTCATCTGAAGGCTGCTAGTAGAAGACTAGCTTCCAGGAAGATAGGGTGAGGGTCTTTAGCCCATGCCCACAGTAACAGGCCTACTTGAACAAGGCCACACCTCCTAATAGTGCCACCCCCTGGCCCAAATATATAAAAACCATCACAACTAGTTTCACCACCTCCAAAGCTAAGGATGGTATTTGAGGCTAACAGGAGAGATTTCACCTTCTAGCTATAATGGCCTCTCTGATGTATTTTAAATTGTCTTGGTTTAGGACATTTTGTGTTCTGCTACTATAAAGCTGCTTCCATGTGGGATCATGAAACCTGGGGTGACCCACTCAGGAGGCCTCAGAGGATTCCTCAAAATCCTTGTTCCTTGGGTGGCGGGCACTCAAATTTGGCTCCGAAGTACGCCATCTCTTATTCCATTTGAGGTGAGAGCTGTGTTTTTGTGCTGACATCTCACAAATGCTTAGCTGGATGGGGTGCAAAACCTTTGGCACATCCACAGAGACTTTGGACCCCATTGTTCCTTTGCTGTGCTCTCTCTAGGCCAGTGGTTTTGAACCTTTCTAATGCTGTGACCCTCCCAAATAAAAAATAAATATTAAGTAAATAAAAATGAAAATATTAAATAATGAATAAAAACATTAAATAAGCTGGGCATGGTGACGCACGCCTTTAATCCCAGCACTTGGGAGACAGAGGCAGGTGGACTTCTGAGTTTGAGGCCAGCCCGGTCTACAAAGTGAGTTCCAGGACAGCCAGGGCTACACAGAGAAACCCTGTCTCAAAAAAACCCCAAAAATATTAAATAAACTAAAAATATTAAATAAATAAACCAAAAATTTAAAAATTAAATAAATAAAATAAAAATATTAAAGGAGTAAAAATAAAAATATTAAATAAATAAAAATATTTTGTTACTACTTCATAAACTATATTTTGCTACTGTTATGGATCATAATGTAAATATATTTTTTTTTTGGAGCTAAAGGCTCGGGAGCTAAAAGGATCGGGACCCACAGGTTGAGAACCTCTGCTCTAGGCTATCAATGCCTGGCAGTCTCCACCTGCTTCAATTGCCCTAACCAGTTGCCCCAAAGCCCACACCAGCATGCTCCCCAACAGTCAAGTCATGCTCAGACAGTCCATGTGCACACTGAATCCCATTTGCAAAAGCTCCCATAGACCTGCTTTACTTGCACCAGAGTTCAGTTCAAAGTAAGATTTGATTTTGCGACATTCACAATACCCAGCGGCTTCAAAGCAGTACCAGCTATAGGTGGTCAGTACTGACGAAGGTGGGACACAGGGGAGCATTCTGGGAGCCGAGGGAAAGAGTGCTGAAGGCTGACGCAGGTGGAAACGACCTATGTGGTGGTTCATACGAGTAAAACCACCTAATCAACCAATCAAACAAAAACCTCACAAAACCAGAAAGGACAGTGGGAAGCTGGCGTGCCAGCGGGTGCACATGGAGTTGTACGGGGTGGGTGGAACACTTTCGATCTTGCCTTGCTTTGAGTCAGCACACTTGGCAAGTCCGTGTTAACAAGCAAGCAGAGACTCAGCTTGGCACTGCACAGCCGAGCTCGCTCAGATGTAAAAACCGACCCAAGGCATCCTGCAGAGGCCGCAAAGGAGGAAGCTCCCTCGGAGATAATGGGAATTCCGCCAGATGTCATGGTGGAGGCACACGGGGTAGAAACGAAGATGAGGGTCAGGGAGCATCTTGCAGGTGCTAGACCGAGGAGCATCCAGTTTAGACAGATCTGATGAGGCCAAGGGTCACCAAGCTTGGGCACTGAGAAGTTGGGGTCACGGAGCTCAGGCACGTGCGCCGCCCTCTGTCCCCTGCAGCTGCCCGAGAACCGAGGCAGAGGCGTCTCCCGCTCCTGACAGCTACAGCGACCCCGCCCTGCACCGCCTTGCCGCCGGGCACGCGGCTTTTTCCGTAGGAGGAGGGCATTCGGCGGCGAGGCCCGCCCCTTAAAGTCGCGCGCCCCGGAAGTGGTCACGCGACGGCGCCGGGGCCGGAAGTGGACGCGGCCGGCGGCGGCGGGCGGCCGGCTAGAAGCAGCCGGGGGCCGGCGGCGAGGAGGCGCGGGCTCAGCGGGCCCCGCGCTGCCTCGGGTGCCCATGGGGGGCGGGGGGCCGGGCCGGTGACGCCGGACGCTCATGGACGCCCCTGAGGAGCCACAGCCACCGGTGGTCTACACCATGGAGAACAAGCCCATCGTCACCTGTAAGTGCTGCCGGGAGGGCGGGCGGGCGGGGGGCGCGGCCGGGCTGGACAGCTCCCACCTACGCGGACACAGCCGACCTCCGACCTTTCCGCGGGTGACCTCCCACCCGCTGTGCAGCCGACGCCGAGCTTTGGGTCCTGCCCTGGGCGGTCTCCGGAGCAGCTCGCTCTGTGCTGTCAGTGCTGCTAAGGAATCGGGCCGGCCTTCCCTGTGGGTCGGCTCTCCTGCGCGCTGACCGCAGTCCGGTGGGCAGGCCCGGCTCTCGGCAGAGCGCAGGTGCTCTTCCTCTAGTGACAGTCAAGCCGGAGTGGCAGGTGGCCGGCCTGGATTAGGAAGGAACCCAGCTCTGTCTGGTCCAATCATCCTGTGCCTATAGGCACTTTACAGAGCTGCTCCACCAGCGAGTTCCCGCTCGGACATCCCCTTCCGCACTTGTTCTTTCTCCCACTGAATGCACACACACACAGATTGGTTTCTCTGCTATAGAAAAAGAAAAAAAAAACCCCTCATTTTAAAGCATAATTTCAGAACGGAGTAGTTTTGCAAACTACGGACTCATGGGACGTGTGGACGGGTTGGTTGACATTTTGACAGCTTTGCGGTGCTGTGTCAAAGGACAGGTGTGCTACGTGGCTGTTGGCAGTTCAGTATGTGCTTGACCTTATGAATTTACTTTTTTTTTTTCTAAACAGGAAGCACTATTTGCAAAACCTGGTGCTAGGCCCCTGGGTTCCCAAGGTCTCCAGCACACCTTGCTCTGTTTTCTCCTTTGAGCCCTTGGATACATGGGCTCCTCCCAGTCCTTTCCTGTAACCGCCTAGGCATTTCATATTTAAAAGACTTACATCTCTTTATTGTTAGATTAACTTTCTCAGGGATATGGATGTGTCTCCCATAAAGTTGGGAGACTTGCATAGCTCAGCAGTTAGCTACCCCCCACCCCACCCCCCACCCCCAGAATGCTTGGCAACTGAAAGGCTTGCCAAACTTCACCTGCAGGCAGGTGGACCGATGTGGCAGAGCTGGTCTGGAGGCTGCCCCACCCTGCCCAGGTGCTCCTTGATCCCCTCAGGGAAGTTGCACCCTGTTCATGGTTGGATCCAATGTGTTCCAGGTCCTGAGAACTTTTCCCCAGGTACTGTGCACAATAGGAATTCTGGATGAATACTTACGACCCATGGGAACACGCACTTACTTGACTGTGTCTCCCGACCCTTAGCTTTGAACATTGGCATCTTCACTGTCGTAGACATTTTATCAGGACCCTTCTGAAGGTGAAGCTGCAAGCTCAGCGGCATCAGCTGTGGCTAAGGAGAAGGGGCTCATTACTCTGGTAGCTAGTGCTTGGAAATGTGTGATATTTAACATCTTACCTTCCTGTGTGCGGGACAGTTGCAGGGTGCCTTCCTGTAGGCCTGTTGGAGTTTGGGTGTTGGTGGGGGATTCCCATGGCTTTGGGGTAGCATCATAAGAAAGTGTGCTGATGGTGTCCCCAAGTTGGAGGGCACAGCTCTTCACTGGAATTTCAGAAAATGAAGTCGTTTTAGAGAAATGTAAAAGCAATCTCTTTAAAATAAAAGGCTTTTTTTTTTTTTGACACTCAGGAAATCTGACAGTGTACACTCGATGGCATTTTTATGTTTCTGGGGCTGCAGCTTTGGCAAGCACTCATCCTGGTTCCACCTCATTCCTTCTTTATCTTGTTATGTTTTAAAGGAGAAGCTAACGAACACGGTTCAGAAATCTACCCAAAGGCCAGTTTACTCTTAACAACACATCAATACTGTGTATTATGGTTCTCTTAGTGTTTGCTACCCAAACAGTCTGTTTCATCTTATTAAAAAAATTCGTACTTTAGATCTCCTTTAACACTCACCTAGCCAGTCTGAGTTCACTTTAAAAAGCAGAGCTCAAGTTTGTTTTAGGAATGTGTGTGTGTGTGTTCATGTATGGTGTATGTGCAGGCTTGTGCACCTGTGGAGAACAGAGATCGGTCTCAGGAATTGGTCCACCTGAGCTGTCTACCTGAGCTTTTTGTTGTTTGTTTGTGTCTTCATATAGTGTCTCTCCCTGGAACCCGGGTTTCACCAGTTAGGCTAGATTGGCACTGAGTCCACCTCCCCATTGCTGGGATTACAAGCCTGTGACCATAACATGCTTGTCATGTGGGTTCTAGAGACCCAAACTTGGGTCCTCATGCTTCCTGGGCAAGCCTTTTATGAGCTGTTTTATCTTTCCAGCCTCCTCTTCTCCTCTAGATAGTGACTGATGATAGATTAGGGGCCTGAGAGGAATGGAGAGTTCTCAAAGGTTGGGGGAGACAGAATCAAGTCTTACTCAAAAATGTTTCTGAGTTCTTTTAATAATGTTTTGGGGCTGCATAGAAGTTTTGGTAGGTTTTAACCATCATTGGAAGATTGTTAAATCTTGTCTTGTGGGCTGTGGTGGAGAGAGACTACCTCTGCTGAGAGGATCTGTGTGGTACAGGGGGACAGCCGGGCAGTTGGGGAAGCCGGCTGCAGTGGCTTGGATGATGAATCACCTAGTCAGAATAATCTGATGCTTACTATCAAATCTTTTAATCATGAGAAATGCTCAGAGATTCTGAAAACCAGCTGATCCATTTGTTTACAGTTTAGGTTTTAGCTTAGTTTCCTCTCTCCCCTCAAAACCAGGTTTGTTTTTTGTTTGTTTTAGGAAAAAAAGAGACACGTTCCTGTTACTGTGTGTTCATTCAGTGGAGATAGTCGATGTCCTCTAGTCTATAGCTTTCCTCTGTGACTAGCACATGTGGTCACCTTGGAGCAATGAAACACCGATTAGATAATGGTCCTCTCCAGATGATTGACTTTCACTAGAGATGTGTCTAGTGCCATAAATTTTGAAAGGAGAAAGAAGACAGCAGAAACAAGCCAATCTGCTTGCAGAGTTTTGTACCTGGTTGGAGTTGACCTTTCCCCTATAGATCAGGGTTTATAGATTTGGATTTCCTACCCAGTCTGAAAGTACAAAAATAAAGTAGCTGTGAAGTGTATTTTCTTAGAATTAGTAAACATAAGTGTAGGTGGCAGTAGGCAGCAGCCAGTGACTGAGCAGTGGGAGGAGCCTGAAGAGCTTTGCAGACAAGCCAGGCAAGAAGAGGGCATCAGTACTCACCTGCCCACCTCCCCAAGTGGTGGGGATGGAACCTAGGCTCTGACACTCGCCAGCAGTTGCTCAGCTGTGGAGCTGTATGTTCAGCCCTGTCTTGACTTTTTCTCACTAAGCTGCCCAGGCTAGTCTTGAATTTGGTTCTTTTGCCTAAGCCTTTCAAATACCTGAGATTAATACAATTATGTGTACGTGTGCTGTTTCTGCCCGTGCTGGTCAGGAGTATTTGTGTCTTCAGGACCATTTGGGCATTTTTATTCTTGAGGGACTTCAGCTATGAAATGGATAGTTACGTTTTAGGAGAGAATACATGCAAAAGAAGCTAAGAAGAGACCCCTAAACCTTTTCTGGTCTCAGTGCCTTGAACATCACAGTTTAAGGTACCTGGTTATTGCATTCAGTAAGCCCTTCGGTGTGTCCCAGCAGTCACAACAGGGTTCCTGTACTAGGAGAGTTCTCTGCTGGCATACAGTGTGCTCACACGGATGACATGGTTTAGTGTGACTGTGGCGTCTCCTGAGCCATCGCAGACTGATCTCCAACAGCTTTGCTCTTACTTGCTGAGCTCTGTGCCCACCTGCAGGGGAGGAGGAGAGAAACTGAGGCTGACGCACCTTTCTGGTCTCTTCTCTCCTAGCCTCCTCAGAGTCTGTGGTACTCTAGCTGCACCCTGTCTGTGCCTGTCCATCACAAGCTACCAGCCTCCTCACAGTACTTGAGTATTCATGACTTTAACTCCTTATGGCCCCCTTATGTCTGATTCAGTCTCAGCAAATACTGTTTTATTTTATTTTATTTTTTTATTTTTTTGGTTTTTCGAGACAAGGTTTCTCTGTATAGCCCTGGTTGTCCTGGAACTCACTTTGTAGACCAGGCTGGCCTTGAACTCAGAAATCCACCTGCCTCTGCCTCCCAAGTGCTGGGATTAAAGGCGTGCGCCACCACGCCCAGCTCAAATACTGTTTTATTGTGTTTGAAATACATCTAGGATCCAGTCACCTTTCCCACCTTTATGGTGGTCCCACATCACAAGCCTTTCTTTCTTTCTTTTTTAAAAATTTATTTATTTTATGTATATGAATACACTGTAGCTATCTTTAGATATACCAGAGTAGGGCATTGGACCCCATTACAGATGGTTATGAGCCACTATGTGGTTTCAGGGAATTGAACTCAGGACCTCTAAGAGCAGCCAGTGCTCTTAACCGCTGAGCCATCTTTCTAGTCCATAGGCCTTTCTTTTCTGCCTGTGGATTCTCGCAGTGGTCTCCAGAGAAGTTATAACACACACTTTTCAGCTCAGGTGCCTCCACTGGCTCACTTTCTTCTCAGAATAACTTTCCCAAGGCTAGGGATGGCTTAGTGATGCATACTTGCTTAGTGTGTGCAAGGCCCTGAGCTCTACCCTAGCACCACCCAAACCAAAACAGACAGAATAACCTTCACTAACCTCTGACTCTGCCTGGAGCTGTCGAGCCTGTACTGCCCCTGGCTTAGTGGTCTCTGCCCTCTGCCTCCCTCTTCTCCCAATATCTGATATCTGCTCAAATGTCACTGAACCCCAGGCCTGCTCTGCCTCCCATACCCCATTTGTGTTTGGAATCCCGCTGCCTTCACCATTTTTTTTGGCTCAAAGCTCCCAATATAAATATTTGTTTTTGTCTTTGCTTATTGTTTCTCTTCACATGAGACCAGCTAGAGTGTAAAGCTTCGTGACGAGGGGACTTGATCTGCCGTTCACCGCTAGGTTCTTGGCACCTTGAGTAGCATTTGGCAAGTACTGGGTGCTGAGTCTGTTGGTAGGGTAGATTAAGTGAGTGAGCACGCATTTTCTCAGGGAACACCCTGCTGGGTGTCTCTTAGTGCTTCCATGAGGCAGACCCTCTAATGCCATGGTGTTCTTTTCCTTCTGTACATGAAGTGCTGTGTGGAAAGGCCTGGGGATCACCTGCCTTGTTCTTAGGTAAACTGAGCATGTGCATTCTGTTTGGACTTTTAACCAGGGGAATACACGCTTATCCGGTTGAGCAAAGCTAACCTGTATGCTAGGGGGCATTTGGAAAGATCTTGGGAGCTGTATTTAGGAACTTTTTTTTTTTTTTCCTACAAGTCAGAGCACATTTAGCATCACAACCAAACCAAGGCCTGCTGTCCTGGACTGGGCCACCAGGACCAGGTGAGGCCCACCTGGCATTTAGAAGAGGCTTCAGAGATGTCATTGTAATTCCAGTAATCTGCAAGATCACATCACACAGTCTCTGCATTTGGTGTCTTTGATAGACATAGTGCATTGGTTCCTCCTGCTATCAGCTGTCCGTCCCACTGATGGCCAGTCAGAGTGCCACTGTGTGACCACCAGTCTGTCCCTCACTTGTCTAGTCACTAGTTGGTGGATGTTTGGGTTATTTCTACATTTGGCTCTTGTAATTCTGCCGCATGTCTTTGTGTGGACGTTTTTATTTCATAGAGGATTCTAGGAGAATGGCTGTGTCACATGGTGAGCTTATGTTTAGGTTTTTAGGAAAGTGCCAGCTCTTCCCAAAGTGGTTATACTGTTTAACATCCTTGGCAGTGTGCGGCTTCCCACATCCTCACTGACAGCCTGCTGTCTGCCTTCTTCACCACAGTGGAAGATTCCTCTATCTTGTTTGTCCTGAGACAGTCTCACTCTTGCTGTGTAGCACAGGTTGGCCTGTAACTGGAGATCTTCCTGACTCAGTCTCCAGATGACAAGTGCCCCACATGCAGACCTTAGTGAAATGTTTATTAAAGTGTCTTGTTCATTTTAAATTGTATTATTGAGTTGCAAAACTCAAATTTATTTTCCAGATACTATGTCTTCTTATCAGTTTCATATTTGAAGGTATTTTCTCTTAAATACCTCCCCTGTGTGTGCGTGTGCATGTGTGTGTGATTATATATGTGCAATTATGTAGGAGAGAGATTGATGTCGGTGTTGGGTGTCTTCTGTACCTTATCTTTTGAGAGAGGGTCTCTTACAGAACCTGGTACTCACTGATTGGCTACAGTAGACCATCTGAAAGATGTGTTCAGAGGTTCTGCTCTGTCTGTTCCCTGCCACCCACTGCCCTGCAGTACTAGAATTACAGACACACCACAGCTAACCACAGCCACCTTTGACTCTGCCCTCCTTGCAAGGCAGGCACTTTTTCCACTAAACCATTTCTCCAGCGCCTCTTTTATTTTGTTTATTTAGCATGGTGGTTCTCAACCTTCTTAATGCTGTGACCCTTTAATACACTTCCTCACGTTGTGGTGACCTCCAACTATAAAAATATTTCATTGCTATTTCATAACTAATTTTGATACTTTTGTGAATTATGATATAAATATCTGATATGCAGGATAGCTGATATGTGACCCCTGTGGAAAGGTTATTTGACTCCCAAAGGGGTCACTACCCCCAGATTGAGAAGGACTGACTTAGCACATGGCAAAGAGCAGTGGTAGATGAGGAGCAGCCTGTGAGGCATAGGCACTAAGGAGTCCTTCCTTGCTCAATGAGAGTGGATGGCATTTCAGTGGGGCTGCAATTTCCTGGGGTGTAATTCCTGCATGTCAACGGGGACAGTCCTGATTGGTTAGTGTTTGGTTAGGGTGAACTGCCACATATGCAATCTCCCTCATGCAGCTGGAGCAGCTCTGTGGTATAGGGTCGGTGAACTGTTCTCTCTTCCTCAGGTTGGGTGGAATGAGCTGTGCACATTGCCCCTTTGATCTCTCATTCACAGCCTTCCTTCACATTGCCACACTCTGCCCCAGTAGAGCCATTAACCCAATCTTGGAGAATTGGTTGGAAGTCTCTTCTTTAGCAGCCTCTTGGAGCTGAGCAAAGGGGCTGCATGCCTGGCCCTGCCTTAGCTGATGACTCTGGCAAAAGTTCCTGGCAGGCCATGAAAAGAGAACCACATTTAGAGGAGTTTTGGTAGAAGGTCTGCATTGTCTAGTCCGGGAGGCTTATGGGAAGTGGGGCTCCCAGTGCCAGGGGGTGGACATTGTCAGAGTGTCACATGGCCTAGAACTGTTGAACCCTGGAAGACAAGAGCCTGACAAGAGGTTAAAACACAGGAGTCTTGAGCAGCTGACTAGGGAAGGATGAAGACCAAGGTGCATGTTTGTGTCTGGTTGGTGAGGAAGTGGAGAGGCGCTTGGGTTCCTCAAAGGTGTATATAGTCCTCAGGATCTAAGCATGCCACTTAGAAGGAAATAAGGAAATACTGAGCTATGCAGTTGTTCAGTAGTACCCAGAAAGGAGGGGGCCATGACTGCCCCCCCAAAAGGTCAGGGTGTCCTAATGCTATGACCTGTGCAAGAAGGGTGTGTAGAAGGGGCTGAGCTCAGGGGAGCGTGTTTCTCTCAGGGCAGCTAGGGTCCCTTTTGAAGACAAAGTGTAGGTCTTTAGTTGATTACTGCTTGGATGGGGCACTTTTGCATCTCTTGTGCTTTGTGGGAGATGGATTTTACCCTGCACAGATGAACAGAGCACTAACAACTCTGGAGCTGTTTACATTGGCTAAAGTGGCCATCTGAAGGATGCCTTTGTGAGTCTTTAGAAGCACCAGCCCCTGGCTGACCCAGGTCAGGATGAGAGTCTTGGCAGTGTTTGTGGAGATTGCTTTGAGACAATCCTGGGTATTTTACTCTTTGTCACGCTCTCCGGGGGAGGGTGGTGTTTAAGACCATGTTGTTGGTGGCCCTACATTAACCTCCTTGTTATGGTCACTCAAAACTTCTTAGGACTTACTCAGGTTCTTAGGCGGAGTCCCTTGGCTCTTTGTAATCACTCATGACATTTGAGATGGCACAGGGTCTTACTGAGTACATGGCTTCCTTGAAAGCACTGGGACCTTTCCTTCTGGAGGGACACTCTCTATGAGATAGTGAATTTTAACTTGCTGTATCTTTCTGAGACAGACTCTTGCTTGTGGCCCAGGCTGGCTTCAAACTTATGATCCTCTAGCCTCTGTCTCTGAGTGCTGGGCTAATTACAGTTGTACTCTATCATACCTGGCCTCCTATGTGTCTTAACTTTCAAAGTATTGTTTGAATTAGTATTCAAATAATGGGTTTTAAAAGTTTTTGTTTTGCCGAGCGTGGTGGTGCACGCCTTTAATCCCAGCACTCGGGAGGCAGAGGCAGGCGGATTTCTGAGTTCGAGGCCAGCCTGGTCTACAGAGTGAGTTCCAGGACAGCCAGGGCTACACAGAGAAACCCTGTCTCAAAAAAACAAAAAACAAAAAACAAAAAAAAGTTTTTGTTTTACTTTATGTATATTATGTATTATATGTCTGTGTACTGCATGTGTGCAGTGCAGCAGAGGCCAGAAGCAGATATCAGATCTCCTACAACTGGAGATACAGAGGTTGTTAGCCTTCGTTGGTGTTGAGCTCTGACCCTGCATCCTATGGAAGAACAAACTGCTTTTAACTGCCAAGCCATCCTTCAACCTTCCAGGTCACATTTTTTTGTTTGTTTGGTTTTTGTTTTTCTTTCTTTTTTTTTCTGAGACGATTTCTCTGTATAGCCCTGGCTGTCCTGGAACTCACTTTTGTAGACCAGGCTGGCCTCGAACTCAGAAACCTGCCTGCCTCTGCCTCCCAAGTGCTGGGATTAAAGGCGTGCGCCACCACCACCCGGCTCCAGATCAAGTTTTTAAGTGAGCTGATTCTCTTAGAACCTCTGCTTCCTGGTTCCTTTTGCCTTCCAGTTTTTGCAGCCCTATCTCACTTGTCCCTCAAAGTTCTCACTGTCTGGTCAGCCTGAGCAAGGAGCTCAACACTGTATTCTTTTGTAGCTTTTGCAAGACTGCCTCATTACCAGTGTGCTCTCCTCCTCCAGCAGGCACACAACGTCCTATCATAGTCTCTCCCTACCTCCTAAAGGTTGCAAAATGGGGAGGTTGTAATATGAACATTTTCCTCGTGTGTTAGTGAGGACATTCATGTTAAGAGCATTTACACATGCACATCTCCAGTGCTTGGCAAGCAGGGCTCTTCCCCTTCCCAGAGCTGTCTTCAGAGTGGCTCCCTGTTCTCTTTAGTGACAGCTCTCCCCGTGGCAGGAGCATCCTTGGTGTGTTGGCCCCTTGCTGCCACTGTATTAAAGTGTGCACTTTATCTCTGACCATTCAGTCAGAGCCTCGGTTTCTAAGGCAAGGAGCTCTGCTAGGTTCTTGACTATTGAGGTCTCAGTTCCCTGCCTCTGATCTACAGTCACTATCATCCAAGGAGCCCTGCTTCCTTTCAGGGAATGGTGTCTACAGACTTACCTCAATGTGAACGTTTGTTTCCAGGCTTCTCCAGTGGGGTTTTTTTTTTTTTCTTCTATCTTAAAAATGGTCTTAGTTAGAATTCAAGACAGCAAGGCTTTATTTACTCAACTACTCTATCTCCTATACATTCTTTTTGTCTGGGAAAAAGCCCTGCATCCGTGACACTGTCTGTAACCAAGTATACGGAGGCCTGGGCAGCACTGACATTAGGTCAGGTCTGATGTCAGCTAGCTGTTGCAGTGTGTGCAACAATGTATGTGGGTTCTGTGCAAGAGCTGTGCCACCTCACATAAGGGACTTGGGCATTGCCAGGGGTTGTTGTCCACTGGGGTTCTGGGACAAGTCTCTCAGATGGAAGGAACAACTGAATTCTACCTCCTACCCTAGCATCTCCTTGCCTAAGCATCCCAATGTAACTTAAAAAAAGTTTATTCCTTTATTGGAAATAACATGTTTGACAGAATGGCTCGGTGTGTAAAGGCACCTGCTTGAGTTTGATCCCAGATAATGGAAAGAGAGAACCAACTCCTGCAAACTGACCTCTGACCTCCACATGCACACCATGGCTCATGTGCATGTGCAGTCATTGTCCCCCCCCCAGTAAATTTTTAAAAATTAATTTAAACATTTTAAAAAAGGATATGAACATTCTGTATTTCCCACTCTCAGGTGAGAGATTGCTGACTCTGCTGGTTTCTATACCTCTCTTCTCCCACATTGTGCCCTTTGCTGGGCTGGGCTGAGCTGTACCTGGAGTCTGGGCCCAGTTTGAGGAGACCAGTGTGCTCATGGTCCTGTTCCTTCTCTGGGTGAGATTTGTGATAAAGCCCACGAAAAGTGTGGAGCCATGCCAGGTGCTGTGTAATGTTGCTGGACTTGCCAGGTTCTTCTTCCTTCCTTGTTTAGTTTTGAAGCTTCAGTTAGACCCTATTGAAAAGGTTGTTTTTAAATACTTTAAATGCTTTAGGGTGAGGAGGAGAGAACATGGGAAAGGAAGTAAGGAACCTTGTGTCTAGTCCAGAGCTAGCAGGGCTCTTCTTAACGTACAGGAATCACCCAAGAAGTCACAGTGCTTCTGTTTGCTCTGACAAAACCCGACAAACTGGAGTCTCCAGGGGCCTCCTCAGTGTAGGCACTTACTGTGTAAGCCTGATGGCCTGAGTTCAAGTTCCAGGAGCCAAGAGGGATAGGCAGCACAGGGGAGCTTTCTCCTAAGACAAGTCTCCAGGTCCAAATGCTGCTCCTGAAGAGGGTGGGGCCAGACCTTTGGACTCTCACCAGCTGCTTGGCCTTGACCTGCTGGGAATCACCCTCCACCTCCACTGTACTTGTATGTACAGTGGCCCTCCTTCATAGGCTAACATGAAGTCTCAGGAATGCTGGGCCAGAACCCTTACTAAAGGTTATTAGCATATTTACCAAAGAGCCCAAGAACTCCTCACCCCTTCCCCTCCACGATGGAAGACACAGAACAAAGAGGATGGAGAAATCCCAGCAGGCAATGCCTCTGTTCTTGGGTTTTTGATCTCAGAGCTGTGAGATGTGCTGTCTGCTGCCTGTGAATGCGTCCAGAGTGTTCTGTCACCGGAGTGTGTCACCTCTGAGGTGACCCAGTGTGTCAGATGATACTTCTTGTACATAGCAAGTGTATGGTCTGTACCACTAAATCAGGACACAGGTAAAGCCTAGTTCATTACAGAATGAAGAAAGGGTTGTTACTTCCTTCATTCTGAAAAAGCTGTGCTTTCTTTTTTTCTGTGCAGTGGTTTCCTGTGGAGAACTTCTTGGGGATTTCTTACTGTACTGATGATTTCTCAGATGACTAGCAAGTAAATGAGCAGGATGAAAACCACAGCAGACTTGAGATGGCATCTGCCAGGCCACATTTGGTGTGTGTGTGTGTGTGTGTGTGTGTGTGTGTGTGTGTGTGTACTTACCTTGCTGTCAGCATACCCTCTGACTGGCCCTGCTGGGGACCTGTCCTTTCCCTTTCCTGTCTAGTGCACAAGGCACAGGAAGGACAAGTGCAGGTGCATGTTGTCAGTCAGGACCAGGCAGGCAGCTTTCCAGCACCACACTAGCCACCATCTCCTGGTGCCCAGATACACCATTTCTCTCCCTGGTGATCTGATACTGCAGTGTAATCTTCAGGATCTGTTTTTGGCTCATGCTGGCAAAATAAGCAGCTGTGCTAATGGCTTACATCCATTCCCAATCTCCTCTTTACAATCAATCAAGGCAGGCAGGCGAATGCATTCTCTTAAAGAGGACCCTTGGTCTAACAGGTTAACTGTCTGTAGAAAACATTCCCTTTTTAGTTTATATATGTTATGGTCGTGTTGTCATTTCAGCAGAGCCAAGTAGACTTTAGAGTTCTGTTAAAGTTAGGGTCAAGCTGAATGACAAGCCGAACAGCAGCCTGCAGTAGACATAAGTCTTCCCAGGCCAGCTGAGCTCCCACCTGATCACCTCTAACTTCTCCAGAGTCAGGGCTCACCGGTTAAGCACCCAGTCTGAGTTGGGCTCTTGTGCATTTCCTTCTCTTTATTGTGGACGCTCTACATGCATTCGGTGCTGTTAGTTCTGAGTGACTGTGTTGGGGCAGAACTTCTCAGGCTTCCTTTCTTGTGTGGGGCCTCTGGCTCCTTTGTGGTATTAGAAAGTAGGATGTGAATTCAAGGCCAGTCTGCTCTACAGAGTGAGTTCCAGGACAGCCAGGACTGCACAGAGAAACCCTGTCTCGAAAAACAAACCAAACAAAAAAGAAAGAAAGAAAGAAAGAAAGAAAGAGAGAGAGAGAGAGAGAGAGAGAGAGAGAGAAAGAAAGAAAGAAAGAAAGAAAGAAAGAAAGAAAGAAAGAAAGAAAGAAAGGAAGGGAGGGAGGGAGGCTGGGCTGAACTGCTTCCAAGGCAGAATCTGTGAGAGTCATAGACCTTTGTGGAGGCTCTGGGAAGCACCCCAGTTCAACCATGCAGAGTAAGTGCTCGGGTTCTTGAAACTGGTCACTTTTTAAAAAGATAATATTGCCTAAGAACATCAGTATCTTAAACTATAAAATATATTTTGCCTGTATTTATCTTTTTTTTTTTTTTTTTTTTTTTTTTTTTTTTTTTTTTTTTTTTTTTTTTTTTTTTTTTTTTTTTTTTTTTTTTTTTTTTTTTTTTTTTTTTTTTTTTTTTTTTTTTTTTTTTTTGGTTTTTCGAGACAGGATTTCTCTGTGTAGTCTTGGCTGTCCTGGAACTCACTCTGTAGACCAGGCTGGCCTCGAACTCAGAAATTCGCCTCCCTCTGCCTCCCAAGTGCTGGGATTAAAGGCGTGTGCCACCACGCCCGGCTGCCTGTATTTCTCTTAAAGCCACATAACTGGTTTTTCTTTGTTCCTGTTATAGGTGCTGGAGATCAGAATTTATTTACCTCCATTTATCCAACACTTTCCCAGCAGCTTCCAAGAGAACCAATGGAATGGAGAAGGTACAGGCTCTGTGTTTTGGCTGGACTTTCCTTGTAATTCAGGTGCTTGAGTGATTAAATAGGTGCTCAAACAGTAGTGCCTCTGTTCTAGAGTGCAGACTGATAAACAGTGGCCTCCCCTAGCTTATGGGTCTTTCTCTTTAAGGCTATTTCATTGTTGTGTTTGTGGTGCTGGGGACTGAATCCAGGGCTTCACTTTCCTAACCTCTTCATGTTTTGTTTTGTTTTTTTCTTTTGAGTTAGAATCCTATTATAGTTCATGCTGGACTTGAACTTGCTATGTAGTCCAGGCTGGCCTCAAACTTGCATTGCTCCTACCTCCACTTGAGTAGCACACTAGGGTTACAGGCTAAACTACCACTCCTGAGTCTTGATTCTGTGTGTGTGTGTGTGTGCTTGTGTGTGCATGCGCTCACGAGCGTGTGTACGTACATTTGTATGTACATAAGTACCGAGTACCACACCTGTACCTAGAGACTTGCATATAGTGGGCAAGCATTCCTCTACTGAGCTGAATTCCCTTTTCACCTTATAGTCTTTTTACCTTTATTGTTAAGCAGCATCTCACTGAGTTTCCCAGGATTATCTTAAACTTGTATTGCAACCTAGACAGGCCTTAGAATCCTCCTGTCTTAGACACTTGAGTACTCGAGATACCTGGCCTATCTACCCACTTGTCCTGGATGGAATTTGTTACTATTGTTTTAGACATTAGATGGCAGGTTTTTGAGTTAGATTATGTCTAATATATTTGTGCCTGAGAGTGACGTCTCATTTAGCCACTAATAATATGACAAATACTCAGTGCTGGAGAGTGCTCTTTGAAAAAATTATTCAACGTTGGAAAAGGCCCAATGCTGTTAAAGAAAACAGTTGAGCAGATTGATGTTGGGAAGGGGGTGGCTAATCCCTGAAGAAATGATCTGTAAGGGATGCCAGATAGGTACATTACTAAACGTCCCTGAAGACACAAGAAATGTGTTCACGAAGCAAAAGGAAGATGGTGGGGAAACCAAACAGTGAAACACCATGAATTTATGTCTCCTGCTCCTGAGCCCCAGTCAGTGAGGGTAAGGGACTAACTAACCAGCACATTCCTAGCGACAGGGCTCTAAAGAGCACCACGGCTGAGGTATTGACATGAACAGAGATTTCTCTGACATGTGGTTCTGGAGGCCAGGAAGTCTGAGACTGTGGATGGCTGTTGCTGAGGGCCCTGACTGCATGAGTATGAGGCTGTTTCCCAGTGCTAGCCTGAGCACTTCTGAAATGGGCTACTTGACAGAGGGCTATCTCAGTACCATGAAGTACTACAGACTAAGTCTCCATGCAGGAACTTTGGAGGACTCAAAAGAGAAGCAGAGAAAGAGGGAGGCAGCACCCTGGGGAGAAGACAGACAGATGGAGAGTTTCAGAAACTCCCAGTGTAGATAGTCTATGACCATGACAACATGTGGAACTTGGAATGCAGAACGCAGGGCTGGGGAGGAGGCTGGGAGCAGCTAGACAAGGAATGCCCATGCCTAGAAGTCCCACCTCCTCTATACAGTGATGGATGCTTCTGACCACCTCTGTGGAAGCCTGTAGGTCCCTTCTGTGCAGAGGTCTAGGGCCTGAAGTCCAGGCACATGAACAGAAGCCACCTCAGTCAGGGTTCTGTGCCCCTGGGCCTCAGGACAGCTGTGTGGAGCCTGTTAGATTTGGTCAGAAGCCCTGTGGGAAGAAGAAATGTCTCTAGACTGTTAGAAGACCAAAGCAGTAGCAACCTCTCTCCGGTGATTGAAGGAGGAGTCCCAGCAAAGTGTCAGCCTGAATAAAAGATTGGTATTTAACGTAGGTGATGTGTAGCTCGGGGTATTTCAAGAAAAAATGAAATCAATAGCATAATGGAAATAGATAGTAAACTTTGAAGCCAGCAGAACAAAACAATGTGAGAAGGAAATGTGATTAATCTCACAGGCACGAGAGAACCTGCAGATAGGAAACCCACAGTGTGAGTGTATGCACAGTTATGGTTAGTGTAGACAGTTTGCTAAACACTGAGACTCATAGGAAAGCCTGTTACAGAGAGCAGCAGGGGCTCCTATGTGCATGGGCCACAGGTGGCCATGCTGTCTGTGGCTGCTTTCTTGGGTTGAAGGGAGGCTTGTACCACTCCTTCAGTTGAGCTCTTCAAACAAAACTCTGTTGCTTTCCACCAGATTTTTAGTAGGTCACAAAAGCATTAGGGCTCTTAAGAGGGAATAGCTTTCTGTCTTTTTGACGGTTGGGACAAGTGTCTTCCCTTTTAGAGTAAGCCCAGAGTAGGTTTCCCTGTAAGAGTACTGTTCTCACAGTCCATGGCAGCCTTGCTCAGATTGACCCTTGAGCTGATGTGCCTTGTGTTCTTGAATAAATGAAAGGCCTTTTGAAGATGGAGCCTTGATGTGAGAGCTGTTTGTACTAATCCATGCATGGTTTCTGGCCAGTTTTGATTCATAATTAGCCCTAGATGTGAATGAATTCTATGTTGTCACAGCCCTGTATTCCACTCTGTTGTTCAGTTGTTTTCTTGGTGACTTTAAAATCTGTTTTAGGTCTTATGGCCGAGCTCCAAAAATGATTCACCTGGAATCCAACTTTGTTCAGTTCAAGGAGGAGCTGCTGCCCAAAGAAGGGAACAAAGCCCTACTCACCTTCCCCTTCCTCCACATCTACTGGACAGAGTGCTGCGTGAGTACTGGCTGGGTGGAGAGCCTGTCCCAGGGGGAGCGAGCTCGTGAGCCAGTCCATGGGCCTGTGCTCTCTCTTGGTGTATATGGTCTTGGCTCCTCTGCCAAACAGGTGGTACTGTCCCTGTTTCTGCTTCACCTAACTGTGGCTTTTCTGGGGAATCCCTGGGCATAGCATGGTTCTGGCTGTGAGCCCTGGTAGCCATAGGGTTTAATCACCTTGAAGTTGTTCACCTTGTGTTGTCATGACCTTCTTTCCCTCCCCAGGACTTCTCGCTCAGTAAGCCCCATCCTTTACTCGGCTTGGTATTGTGGCTCTCACTTGTGTTTTATAATTGTGTATTCATGAGCCCAGATAGGATTCTCCTGCCCATGAATTAAGGGGAAGTTCTGAGGGTTATTTCTTCCGCTTGAAGTAATAAAATAAGCATTTGGCAGTGTGCAAAGTACAGAAGTCATTTCCTCTGGGATTTCAGCCTGCTTTTGAGGCTACAGCAGTGTTCTATAACTCGAACAAGACAGGACTCTGAAGGCCTGTGCCTGGTCGCACTTGTACTTTGCTCCACGTATTGTTCCTCAGGAATCACAGGCTGTGGGAGATGAGTGCAAGGTGCTGTGTACCAGGCAAACTCACTAGAGACTGGGCATTTATGGCTCTCAGTGAGGAGGGTCACACAGGGCCTCTACCTGGCATGGCATGTCCCAGAGCTTGAAAAGGTAAGCAGATATATCATTAACCACATACACATACAGTATAGATCTGATAGAACCCTGCAGCCCTCCCTGAGTTCAAACCCCAGGTCTAGTGAGTGGGAAGAGGCCTCCTCATAGGTAGGATGACTGTGCCAGACTTACTCGTGAGCTTTGGTCTCCATGACCCTCCCTCCACAATGCCAGGGTTATTTGTGTTTTATTTAATACATATGTATAGTATATGTATATGTATATGTATATGTATATGTATATGTATATGTATATGTATATGTATATGTATATGTATATAGTAGTCCTAGAGATCAATTCCAGGACTTTGTATATGCTAGGCAAGTGTATACTGAGATACTGAGATTATTTCAGCCCAAGTAAATTATTTTTCTTCTTTTCTTTTGGATTATGAGTGGGCTTTCATTCCATGTGTTTCATATTACTTTTTTGTGTGTAGGAAGCCTGCTGATTTATATTAGCCTTGGTGAACTCTTTGATTGTATGTATTAGAGGGACCCTTCTCCCTTTTCAGTTCTTAACTGGTAGAGTTGCTTTCTCTTATGTAAGATGTCATAGCCTCCTCTGCTCTCCCTCACCCTGACCTTCTTTGTGGGATGTTTTCTCCAGTAGTAGGGCTGGGCACTGTTAGCATCAAGCCCCACTTAACCAGGTGACCCTCTACCTGCACTGCCAAGGCAACCACCTTCAATCCCACAGCCCACCTGGCTCAGTCTCCACCCTCTGTGGTGTGACGTCATTCTCCCTATAAATTGGGAAGACACCCCCTCCTCGTTCTCTTTGTCCTCTTCTTCTTCTCTCTCTTCTCACCCCCCTCTATCTCTTTCTCCTCTTCTCTGCCCCCTCCCCCACCCGCTCAATAAACCTCTCCACGTGGAACCCCCTCGGCCTGGTCTGCTGCCTGGTTATTCGCCCAAACACACTGATATTTTTATCAATATTGGTGCCCCTCCCTCATCACTGGTGGCTGTCGATTTTATCGCCTTTCTGATCCGAGTCAAGGCACCANGGAGACTGAGCCAGGTGGGCTGTGGGATTGAAGGTGGTTGCCTTGGCAGCGCAGGTAGAGGGTCACCTGGTTAAGTGGGGCTTGATGCTAACAGGCACATGCTCACATGAAGCTGACAGTATCCACTCCCATTTGTCTCACGAGTTTAACCTAGAAATGCCCTTTGATAGACAAGGTAGAAGTAACCCCAGCTTCCTCCATGTGTCTGTGAGTCAGGCTGTCCTATGAAGGCAGGCCTGCAGTCCTAGCCTAGGTCCGTCTTAGTCAGACTTGCTTTTTCAGCATGATACTGGAGAAACTCATTTCTGCACTATTCATATAAGATTGCTCTGTATCTTTCTTTTTGTACTGTCTTTATGAGAGTTAAGAATTGGTACTGTCTATTTTTATTTTTATCTTATGTGTTTGAGTGTTTTGCCTTCACGTGTGTATGTGTGCCACATGCATGCTCGGCGCCCACCAAGGCAGAAGAGTGGACATTGGGTATCTTGGAACTTGAGTTAAGGATGGCTGTGAATTGCCATGTATGTATGTTCTGGGAAACCAACCTAGATCTCCTAGAACAGCTTAACCTCTCAGCCATCTTTCTAGTCCCTCAATATAATCTTTGAGTCATAAAAGGAGTTTGGAAGTTTCCTGAGACCGTTTGGGTTGCATTAGAGCTGTTGGCTGTAAGATTTGGGGTGTTCTGTGAGAATGTGGAGTGGCTGTCTTCCTGGGAGTGGTTCCTTGGAAACTGCCTGGATCCCTTCCAAGAAATTGGCCTGTTTTAGCCATTTGTTAATTTTGATAGACTGTGCTGATAAGTTGCTCATTTAAGTTACGTTTTAACATTGTTTCCATTGAACTGCACCAAGTGGAGGTTCTGACCTGGACTCCTGCTCCTCAGCTCTTACCTTGTGTGTCGGCTTTCTTTCCTTGATTAGATTAGTTTGTCAGAAACCCACAATTTTAATTTTTTAAATTACTTTTTTTTTTTTTACAGTAACCACCCCTCTACTGGTCTACCCTCCCACAGTTCCTCATCCCATCCCATCCCCACCTTCCCTAAGTCTCTAAGAGGATGTCCCATCCCCTATTCCTCCACCCCCTCCCTACCAGGCCTCCCCACGGGGCCTCAAGTCTCTTGAGGGTTAGGCACATCTTCTCTCACTGAGGCCAGACCAGGCAGTCCTCTGCTGTATATGTGTCTGGGGTCTCAGATCAGCCAGTGTATGCTGCCTCATTAGTGGCTCAGTGTCTGAGAGATCTCATGGGTCCAGGTTAGTTGAGACAGCTGATCTTCCTATAAGGTCCCCCTCCTCAGCTTCTTCCAGCCTTTCCCTAATTCAACCATAAGGGTCCCCAGCTTCTGTCCATTGATTGGGAGCTAATATCTTCATCTGACTCTTTCAACTGCTTGTTGGGTTTCTCAGAGGGCAGCCATTCTAAGCTCCTGTCTGTAAGCACATCATAGCATCAGTGTCAGGACCCCGGGCATCCCCTTGAGCTGGATCCCAATTAGGACTGGTCACTGGACCTCCCTTCCCTCAGTCTCTTCTCCATTTTTGTCCCTGCAGTTCTTTTAGACAGGAACAATTCTGGGTCAGTTTTTGACTGTGGGATGGCAACTCTGTTTTCTACCACATTCAATTCTTTCATTTTTGTATAGTTTGTTCTTCTGTTTATTTTTTACATTTCTGAAATGTATATATTTTATTCTTAAATTTTAATTGATGACAGATCATTAAAGTTATGAATTTTCCTCTAGTTACTACTTTAAATACATTTTGTTTTTCTGCCATGGTCATTATTATTGTTGTTGTGTATGTATGGGAGGTACTGGGCCTCACACAGTACAGACAGGTGCTGTACCACTGAGCTATCTCCCCAGCCCAATAAATTCTCTCCATTTTCTGTTTGTATTTATTTTTGTTATTTTTTTTTCTTTAAAGACTCTGTGGAACCCTGTCTGGCCTGAAAGTTGCTATATAGACCAAACTTTGAACTCACAGAGATCCTCCTGCTGTTATCTCCTGAATGGAGGATTAAAGATATGGGCTAGCACACATGTAGCCTTTACTAGAGTTACTTAGAAAGTGTTTTCAGTTTCTAGATACAGTTATACCTTGCTAGTTTGGTTGTATTGTGACCACAAAGAATTATTTGTACTTTTTCTGCTTTGTATCACTTGGTTTTTCTCTGTGACTCCATGTTTCAGATTGTGATAGTAAAATGTGAGTCCATAAGAGTTGTCTTCCATGTGCTGCAGAATCCCTTGTGTTATGGCCTGAGTCCTGTTTTCTGTGGTCTGGTGGTGGCATATTCTGGTCCCCTCTCATACTCCTTGAGATGGGTATATTGGCAGTATCAGGCATGTGCCTCTGTAGCTAGATTAATTTTTATGGAGTGAAGCGTGTGGTTGCCAAAGATGGTTTCTAGATAGTGTGTCCTACTCAGGAAGGTCTTGTGTCTGAAATAAGAGTTGATCTTGTGGCCAGAGAGATGGCTAAGCAGTTAAGAGCACTGACTGCTCTTCCAGAGGTCCTGAGTTCAATTCTCAGTAGCCACATGGTGGCTGACAACCATCTGTAATGAGATCTGATCCCTTCTTCTGGTATGTCTGAAATCAGCTACAGTGTTCCGTTATACATGAAATAACTAAATAAATCTTTAAAAAAAGAATTGATCTTCCCTTAATTTCTTTTGGTAACTCTGTACCTTGTCACTTGTGTTTGGTCTGGAAGCTGCAAGTTATTTTTCTGCAGGTCAGAGTTATGGGTTGAGGGTCTCAGACATCCAATCTTCTTGTCTAAATGAACAGCAAATTGGCATAGCACAGTTTTCCTAATAGTTCTCCCCTTTATTAGAAACTTCAATTCTATTCAAACCATGTTCTGTGTGTACACCAGTGTGAATACTTCAGGTCTGTTGATTGTGGTGGGTCAGAGTCAGTTTTTTCCTACATAGTGTGTAGTGTTAAGGTTGGAAGAGAGAGCACAGTGATGAGCCTCGAAATATTTGAAATGAACTTCTGCTGACACGCATGTTCTCTTCTGGTTGTCATGAGTGTAAGTCGTGTTTTCCAGGATGCCCTGCCCAACATGTACTTTTTTTGCATGCCAGGGACTTTCCTTGTCGAGAGGCTGGGTCTTTATATCTTCTAGTTCAGCTTGTGTGGCTGTGATTTTTAAGGCAGTCAATACCTTCTGCTGGCCAGACCCCAGTCACTGTCATAGAAAGCCTTGTGCTCTCAGAAAGCCATGAGGAGGCCCAAGCCATTAGAGACTCACCCACTGTGTTCCGTCTCCCAGCCTTAAAACACAGCTCCATACCTCACCTTCTACTGCAGATCTATGAGCACAGTAGAACTAAATCACTACACAGTGTAATGTAAAGTTTTACACCATGGTGGCTAGTTGGAGAGACAGGAAGAAGGAAGAGAGAAGGGTGGGATGGGGGGCATGGGAGTTTTGATTGAAGTTACCTTGTTTAATTTACTATTGATTCAAGAAGAATTTAATAGTGGTAAGTTCTCTTGAACCTAGGAGCATGCAGTGAGTTTATATTCCTTTGTACCCTGTTATGGCCTTAGTCATAACTACACAGAGGCTTTGCACCGTCCGACTCCCCCATGCCCGCTTAGTTTAGTTCTTGGAGTCATTGTAAATGGTTTCATTGAAATTATCCTAATAAGGATCATCCTTTTTGATTTTTCAGTGTTTGGGGGTTTTGTTTTGTTTGTTTGTTTGTTTGTTTGTTTTGAGACAGGGTTTCTCTGTGTATCTCTGACTGTCCTGAAACTCACTCTGTAGACCAGGTTGACCTCAAACTCTAAGATCCACCTGCCTCTGCCTCCCAAGTGCTGGGATCAGAGCTATACACCAGCACTGTCCAGCTTTGTTTTGTGTTTTGAGACAGGCTTTCCCTGTGCAGTTGATGCTGTGTTAACTTCAGCCTTGCAGTTCTGCCATAGCCTCTATAGTATTAAGGTTGCAGCATGTACTGTATTAGGGAGTACTGCTTTCCCTCACCACTTGAGTTAGTCCTGGAGAGAGAAGTGGAGCTGTTTTGAGTTGAGCAGCTTCCTGTCAGCTCCTGTGAGCTGGGACAGCATGAGGGAGCTGGGTGATCTTCTCTCTGGCTCTTATGTGGAGAATTCAAGGGGCATTGAAGTTGGATCAGGATTCCAGGGTTTCCTGAGAGCTGAGGGTTACTGTGTGTGTGTGTGTGTGTATGTGTGTGTGTGTGTGTGTGTGTGTGTGTGTGTGTGTGTGTGTGTCTGTAGACAGCTGGCAAGAAGCTAGGGTCCTGGCTGACTAATGACAGTGACAGCCTTATGGGGCTTGGGCACAGAGCCCTGACTAAAGTTCCTCCTCAGCTCTTGGGCAATAGCACCCTGGGTGACCTCCTCAGCTCTTCAGCCCTTGGTGCTGTATCTTATGTCTTTGGGTGCCAGAATATGCCAGTGCTGAGATACCCACTCAGATCCCCCTCTGGCTGCCATGGTGTGTTAAAATGCTGTGGCTAGTGGCTCTTTGTTACTGACACCCTCCCTGTTCCTAGAGACAAAAGGGAATTGGGGAGCTCACCTTCACAGTGACTTATTTATTTTTAGGATACTGAAGTGTACAAAGCTACGGTAAAAGACGACCTCACCAAGTGGCAGAATGTTCTGAAAGCTCATAGCTCTGTGGACTGGCTAATAGTGGTAGTTGAAAATGATGCCAAGAAAAAAAACAAAACCAACATCCTTCCCCGAACTTCTATTGTGGACAAAATAAGAAATGACTTTTGTAATAAACAGAGTGACAGGTAAGTGTGTCTTGCATTTTATCTACTTTGATGTTAGTGATAGCTGTTGACTCAGGCAGTCTAGAAAACTACAGAGGGGTCCGGGTCCCTTCCCTAACCCTCTTCTATAACTCCTGGTTTAGCAGTTCATCACCAGGTGAACATCCTAGGGGAGAGGCTTCTCGGCCAGGTGGCTGTGGGGAAGATCAGTCTTTGAATAGGGTAGAATTCCCCAAGTAGTTTGTTAACCATGGGACATGCATTTCTCTGTTTATAGTTCACTTTTTAAAAGTTCCTGGAAGGAAGTTGCAAAGCAGCAGCTTCATCCCTTCCTTGGAGTGTCTTACTGCTCCTCTGCGCCTGCTGGGACTTCCTCTCCTTAGCACTGCAGGCCCAGTTGGCCAGGTGGCTGTGTGCCGAGATGCTCTCATTCCCATGGTCATTGCCACCAGCAGAGGGTCCCCATGCTGCAAGAGCCTATAAGAGTGCTGCCAGCGCCAGCCTGCTTTGGGGCCTGAGGGAGGTGTTTGGGGCCAGGGCTGGGCTGGGAAGTAGAGCATGTATGAAGTGAGTGGGAAAGCAGCCCAGAGCAGAGCAGTTCCTCTGCGTCTCTTCAGAACACTGTCATTTTCTATGCAACATTGATAGCTGCTGTTGTCACTTAGTACATTGGGAATTTTCCGTGTATGTCCCTGTCCCATTATTGCTAGTGAACACATAATAGAGCAACACATCCATGTACATTATTTACACAGTTCATTCACAGAAACCTCAAGGACTGTTGGGCTCTTGTTTGCTTACTGTTCCTACAGACATTGTCCATGTCTTTCCAGCCCATCCTGTGAATGTCCTTAACGACTTCCTTAGAATCCGCTCCTTAAAGGGAAGTTGCTTGGTTACAGGTTCTGTGCATTCTTCACACCTTTGGCAAAATACTGCTGAGTCAGATGCTAACTCAGGGATTGTCTAAGATGGTGGTAGCATCGAGGTCTTTCTGAGGCCCTCCTCACATGTGCCCCTGTTAGCAGCAGCTCTGGTCTTCTGTGCCTTGGGATACATTAATTCACTTCTGGTCAGTGTCCATCCCTCACATCACTAGCTGTGCTGGGCTCTGTCTTTTCAATCATGCAAACAGATGATGACGTAGAGAGCGTGGGAGTCAAAAGGCCTAAGGAGGAACTAGGGAGTAGTAGTGTCATGCAGCGTGGACTATGTAGGCAGTGGGCTGCTGAAGAAAAGCCCTGCCTCATGCGTGCTGTTGTGTTGTGGGTTTCCATCCTGCACTGTGAAGGCTCTGGGAGCCTGTGCTCCTGCTCAGCAAGGGTGTTGGCAGCTGCGGCTCCATGGAATAGGTGCTGAGCTGGCAGAAGGCAGCACCTGGTGGGAGGTGATATCAGGGGTGACTGGCCCTGGCCTCTGCCCTTCTGAGAGGGATCGGTGCCTACCAGGTAGGTGATGGGAGGGATGGCTTTTCCATGCTGCCCCACTTTTTGGTGTTGCGTAGAGGCTGCTGTCTGCTGAGGGTGTGTGTAGAGCACACCGTTGGTTCATCTTACTGTTTGCTAGCAGCTTAATAAAATACTTATTAAGGAGAACTATTGGTGCCCATTGCATCCAGATTTTAAAACCATTTCTGAGTTTAGGTTTATTTACATCATTGGCACAGTCTCCCTGCATCATACCTGTCCATCAACTGTATCTGTCTTGCTTCTTAATGTTGTCCTTACAGTCAAGGTCTGGTGGCAAAGACATATCTATGGGGACAGCCAGGGCTTACTTCAGGGGCCTCCCAGGATGTACTGCTGTGATCGTGGTGTGAGGTTAGTGTGGGATTGATGTCAGGTGAGCTACCGAGTGCTGGAGGAAAGAGAAAGTATGGCTGGCTGCTCAGTGACCCAGACTGGGGCATGAGGGGTTGAAGCTGGTCCTGCAGTTGGGCCTGGGCCTCCCATGTCAAGCTGAGATAGCTTGGCTTCATTCTGTCAGCATAAGGAGATTGTGAGGATCGGGGTTGGGAGCTGAGGGTGGTGTGGCTCCTGTTCACAACCAGCCCTGCAGGTCCACCCCTTTTCAGTCCCACTCTGATTCCTGTCCGTGCTGCCGCAGACTTTGAAACCTTTAGAAACCTTTGCAATGCCTATTAGCTGTGAACTGCCTGGGCGCCTCCCTGACGATTTTCACGGATTGAAGACAGAAAACAGGGCAGGCAATTGGGGGTTTGGGAAAGAGGCTCAGCCAAGCAGGTGTTTTATGCCCCAAGGATTTCCCAGACTGCCTTTCATGTCTCTGCAGGTGTGTTGTGCTCTCTGACCCTTTGAAGGACTCTTCTCGAACTCAGGAATCCTGGAATGCCTTCCTGACCAAACTCAGGACTCTGCTGCTGATGTCTTTCACCAAAAACCTCGGCAAGTTTGAGGATGACATGCGGACTTTGAGGGAAAAGAGGACAGAGCCAGGCTGGAGCTTCTGCGAATACTTCATGGTTCAGGTACTGGCCTCCTGACTGGATGAGACAGCTCTCAGGCTGGGTCCTACTAGCTTTTGGAGCCAACCATGTAGCTGACAGAGTGGGTGTTACCATTTCTCAGCTGTATGCAGAGATTTGGCGTGCTGGTTCACCACTTTCCAGACACTGGGGTTGAAGGATGGATGTCTGGGAACATCTCATGGCTCTCAGGAAAGGATTGTGTTAAGCTGGTATTTTACTGGAATTTGCCAAATTATTTAGGCTCTTGAAATTGTTATTTACAATCAGCCTTTGGTTTTGAAAGGAAAACTTTTTCTTTTGGTTTTGGTTTTGGTTTTGGTTTTTTGAGACAGGGTTTCTCTGTATAGCCCTGGCTGTCCTGGGGCTCACTTTGTAGATCAGGCTGGCCTCGAACTCAGAAATCTGCCTGCCTCTGCCTCCCAAGTGCTGGGATTAAAGTCATGCGCCACCATGCCCGGCGAAAGGAAAACTTTTGAGTGTACATACAGAAGGCATGTGGGTGGGGTTTCCTGTGCTGTGGAGCAGCAGTAGTGCAGGCTCAGACAGAATTTCTTGCTTCTAGGGCTCTGTGCTCTTTTCACCATCCTTGGACCAAGAACGCACACACTTCCTGCTTAGATAGCAGTGTGCCCATGACTGGAGAAATGACTTGTTTTCAATAAATGGAAGTCACATTCAGATTAGAAATTTTTTTTTTTTGTTTTTGTTTTTTTGAGACAGGGTTTCTCTGTATAGCCCTGGCTGTCCTGGAACTCACTTTGTAGACCAGGCTGACCTCAAACTCAGAAATCCACCTGCCTCTGCCTCCCAAGTGCTGGGATTAAAGGCATGCTCCACCACCACCTGGCTAGAAATTTGTTTTTATCTCTCATTCTGGAGCATCTGTCTAAGGGATATTAGGAAGCTTTGGTGCAGGTGAGGGGATCTGAGTGTGTTAACCATTCTCTGTGTGACTGTGAACACCTTTCTGATGGCCCTGTGTCCTCACTTTTGAAGCTTAGTAAACTTAGTCTGGGAATTACAGACGAGGAAGGGGAATGGTAGGTGAAGATTACTGCTAGATTACGGTGCAGGTCATTTTGAACCTCTGTGACGAATGGGTGGGTGGGTGGGTGGGTGAATGGATGGATGGATAGATGGATGGGTCCATGGATGGCTAGGTGGATGGCTGGATTGGCTTCGTAGGCAGGTGGATGTGTGGGTAGAAGGATGGATGCATGGTGCATAGGGACAGAGAGAGAGAGAGAGAGAGAGAGAGAGAGAGAGAGAGAGAGATTAGTGGATGAATAGATGAACACATGGGTAGAAGAGAAGATGGGTTGATGGATGAATGAAGACAGATAGACGGCTGGAGTGGTGGCTGACTAGTTAGGAGACCTTCAGAGCTGCCCTTGCAGAGGACCTGGGTTTGGTTTAACCACCAGCATGGCAGCTCACAGCTGTCTGTAATGCTACCTCCAAGGGGGAACTGATACCTTCTTCTCTGGACTCCTTAAGCGAAACACACATATGCATAAGTAAGGGTTGAGTGCATGTAAGGGCTGTCTAGCTAATAGTACTGTACAGACAGTGATTTCCGAATTTGAGAATGGTACTACAGTTATATGAGGTGTTAATGTGACAGGAAGCTGACTAAGAGCTCAGTACAAATCACTGTTTTCTTGGCAACATTTCTGTAAGTCTAATTCAGATTCCAAGTAAGAAAGCAATGTGGAGTGAATGAGGAAAAGAGCGCAACAAATGCCATGCTGTGCGTGGCGTGTGGCATGGCTGAGGGTGTTGTGCTCAGTATAGGAGCCTACACTGTTGCGTGCTGCTGCCTGGGCAAGTCTTCTGGCAGCCTAATTCTCAGACAGACTGTGAAGAGAGGTTAGGCCATGGAGGGGATGGTCAGGCTGTGTAGTAGTGCAGATCTGTAGCTTCAGGGATGGAAAGGTTATGGGTGTTACTTGTGCAAACGTGAGGGCGTAGACTGACGCAGACCAGCCGGGCGTGTAATCCACGTGTTAGAGACTGGTGGTGGGAAGATGGTAAGTCTGAAGCCAGCTTGGGCTGCATTGTGAGAGCCAATCTTGAAAGGAAGAACAAATACTACAGTTGAAAAAGATTTAAAAGGGGACAGGGGGAGGTGAGGAGGTGAGACACTGTCTGCCAGTGTTCTCAGAGGTAGCAGAACACACACTGGAGAGGGCCTGGGCTTCCAAGGTTAAGCCAGCTGTTCCCTGTAGCGTCTATCTGGATTATGGGTATCAGCTGAACTCACTGCCTAGTTACTGTGCCAGGAGCATGCTGCATTTGCAGGCAGGAGTATGAGTTTGTCCTCTTTTAGAAACCCTGCCCAGGGAATTTATTATCTACATAAAGAGCCAGATGAGGAACCCAGACTTCTGCTCAACCTAGCTACAACTGGGAGAGATGATGAGGCTGGAGACTGTGTTCCTGATCCCTCTTCAGTGAGTGCTGTCTGGTGCTCCAGCCTGTAGGAACACTGACTGCAGCCCCGCGGAGTGAATCTGAGTGTGCAGTGTTACACACACATTTGTCGGCATTGGTGTGGATTTACACGTTTGTCCTCTTGGCATTTGCTTTCCTGTACAATGATAAAAGTCAGAAAAAAAAAAAAGGCCGGGCGTGGTGGTACACGCCTTTGATCCCAGCACCCTGGAGGCAGAGGCAGGCGGATTTCTGAGTTCGAGGCCAGCCTGGTCTACAAAGTGAGTTCCAGGACAGCCAGGGCTATACAGAGAAACCCTGTCTCGAAAAACAAAAACAAAAAAAGAAATCAGAAAAAAAATTTTCCACAGGCATCTCTGTTATTTCACTCAGCAGATACTAAGCAGCTGTTTGTGTTGCATACACAAGTGCTAGCTGATGTCATACATGACTCTCATGAGCTTACTATACGCTGGTCAGAGTGGAGAAGGAAGGTATCAACAGCGAGAGTCAGGAGCGCTAGGGCCTCCAGCAAACATCTCACTGAACATGGGGCACAGACAGCCTGGGGGAGGCCAAAGAATAAGCTATGTAGAGATTAGGAGTGAACATTCTAGCTCAAGAGACTAGGCAGCCATGTGCTTGGGAAAGCAAGAAGCTGGCTCTGAGGTACCACTAGGACAGGTACCCCTGTGACCAGCTATGTCCAGAGCTGCTGGAAGGCTAGGCCTGGTCTTGTTTTTCCTTCTCCTTTCTGTTCTCCGTCCTCCTATGTGAGCGAGTCCTGACATGGTGTTGTGGAGGCTTGGTGATCACTGGCTGAGCCTCTTACACAGAACCGTCTGCCCTCCATTACTGATGTGGCTCTAGGAGCTGACTGCTATCTTTTGGTGGCAGGAGGAGCTTGCCTTTGTCTTTGAGATGCTGCAGCAGTTTGAGGATGCCCTGGTACAGTATGATGAGCTGGATGCCCTCTTCTCACAGTACGTGGTCAACTTCGGAGCTGGGGGTGAGTCCGTGTTTCAGCCACTATGCTGTTGCTCAGCAATCTTCCTCTTCATTTCAGCCAGTCTGTTCTACAATTCATCATTTTTTTAATGCAAATTATCAGGGTCTTCAAATTCCTATTGGAAATAAAGTGAGAGATAATTAAGAATTAGTCACTGTCACTTTAGAAGATTTCTCAAGTAGTGAAAGCATTTACAAAGCTCCTTTGGGGTTGTATAGTTCCTGACAGTAGAAGTCCTTCCCCTCTGTCTGCAGGCCTCAGAATTCCTTCTGTGAGTTCATTTACTGTGCCTTTGATCTTTCAAGCACTTAAATGGTATTTTAAAATTCTTCTTTTAAAATTGCCAAATTAGCACAACGAAAACACACACAAAATAAACGATTGAAAGCTGGAGGATGCGTCAGTGGGTGAAGTGTCGACCTTAGGCCAGTGTGCTTATTTGGTTAAGCCCAAGACCCAGCTGTGAATTCCCACAGCTCTCCTTAGGGCTGGGCAGGGCAGGGGAGTGCTTGCTTATCACCCTTTGGCAGGGGCTCACTAGTCAGCCATCTTACCTAGTCAGGAAGCTCTGGGTTCAGTGAGAGACTCTACCCTAATAAAATAAGACAGCAATTGAAGAAGATATCCAGTGTTGATCTGGCCTCCACATGTACATGCACATGTGTGTACCCACTCTACACATAGACACAATAATAAAAGAATTGCTAGTCACATGTCTACATGCACATATGTGTGCACACACAAACAGGTACACATAGACATAACAATAAAAGAATTGCTGGTCATCCTGTATTCATTGTTTATTTAGATAGAAACACTAGCATATTGTTGAGATTCTTAGAAAAAAAATTTAAGTTGTGTGTATGAGTCTGTGTGTGGGTGACACACCCACACACCTAGGAAAAGCAGAAGGAAGGCTTTAGATCCCCTGGAGTTGGAGTTACAGGTAGTTGTAAGCTAACCTGATGTGGGTGCTGGGAACTGAACTCAGGTCTTCTGCAAAAGCAGCAAGAGCTCTTAACTGCTGAGCCACCTCTCCAGACAGACGCATTTTCTCTTCCTTTCTTGTTGGCACTGTCATGGATCCTCTCTGGGCTGCCTCCGGAGATCCTTGCAGATGTCCCTGGTGCTAGACTGTGGGCTGTTTTCTCTTTGCCCACCCAATCCCTGGGCTGAGCTAGACGTGCTTTGAAGAGCCTGTCACTATGTCTGAAGGAAACAGCAATGTCCGTGGAACTGTATGTAGCACTGCTGAGGACCTGGAGAACATTGAGTTACTAGGACAGTTGGCACTCCTGGGCCTGCCCTAGTTCTGAGATGGGTCTTTCTCACTGACCTGTACTCCAGAACAGTCCTGAGGTAAGAGTTTGGATGTCTGATTCTGCCAATAACCAGATACCAATCTATAGCCAAAGTAAAACATTTGCTAGTTAAACTATTGGAATTAGAAAGGTCTACTGCTTCTCACATTTCTTTCCTTTTAAAGATCTGTTTGCTGTATGGTGTTCTGCTTGCACGGGTGTCTGTGGGGTATCAGGTCCCCAGGAACGAGAGTTACGGACAGTGGGGAGCTACTATGTGGGTGCTGGGAATTGAGCCTGGGTTAAACTGGAAGAGCAGCCAGTGCTTTTAACTGCTGAGCCATCTTCCCAGCCCCTCTCACATTTATTTTTATGTAACATATCCATACAATCCATATAATAGACACATCTTTTTCTTGACTATAAAAATCTTAAATTGCACACAATTTCTTTTTTTCCCCCCTTGGTTTAAAAATAAATATGGGTCGATTTAAAATCTAAAACTAATCCCAGGCCAAGTTTTGTAGTTGAATGAGAGGATTACTTCAACGTGGACTTCAGGGGGTGCCAGGCAGAGCTCTGGATACAATTAGAGTCGCTACAACCTCCTCTCTGTTCCTCCACTCAGTGCTGGTAGGGGAAGCTTTGAGTAAGTAGAGGCAGTATCAGGATGGTCAGGAAGTCACTGTGCCCGCTGACATGGAGCTGAGGTGCCCACAGTTCTATAGCCTACGAGCATCAAGGTGGCTGCCTTACTCATTGTATACCTGCACAGGACCTCCTGGGCATGGTATGATGCTGTGTACAGCCACCGATAGCATAATCTACATGAGTGTGCTTGTGGGAGCTGCCCCATCTCAAAGTACTATCTGACTGGTGGGGTGGTAGCTGGTTGGAAAGCTGCTTGCTCCTGCATGAGACCTTGAAGTCCTGGGCCGGAGCTTTAGTTAGGTGAGGTGCCTGCAGTCAGCATCTTTCATGATGTGTGTTTGTTTAGATGGTGCCAACTGGCTGACTTTTTTCTGCCAGCCGGTGAAGAGCTGGAATGGACTGGTGCTCCGCAAGCCTATAGACATGGAGAAGCGTGAGTTGATACAGAAGCAAGAAGCCACTCTGTTGGACCTGCGAAGCTACCTGTTCTCCCGCCAGTGCACCTTGCTCCTCTTCCTACAGCGGCCCTGGGAGGTGGCTCAGCGCGCCCTGGAGCTGCTGCATAGCTGTGTGCAGGAGCTGAAGCTCTTAGAAGTGAGTTGGCTTCTCCTCCCACTCACCTTCTTCTAGGAAGTGTGGGACCTTATGGATGTGTGAGGAAGCCAGTGAGTGGTGGGTTGAATTGTTATTTGTAGTGATAGAAAAATATCTTAACCCTGTAGAGACTAATTCACCTAGGGGATGCTGATCTCTTCACTGCCTGGAGGCATGCCCACTGGAGTCACATGGTAATCCAGTGACCTATTCACCTAGGAAATTCACATGTGCATACATAGAATGTTAGGTCCACAGCACCGTTTCTCAGTGGAGCCCTCCAAAATGTTTGATCCAGAGCTATAGGTATTGTTCTATAACCTTCATCATCCACACCCAGGGGCACCCCATGCTCTGCTGCAGGCTTCCCAAGGAATGGTCGTTGTGAGGCCCTGATAACATGTGGAGAGTCATAGAAGTCATATTACCCTTGCTGTGGCCACAGCTGACTGAAGCAGCTTAGAGGAAACACTCTTGGTTCCACAGCTTTAGAGATTATCAGTTCGTCCTAGCAATGACAATGGTGGAGGCTCCTCACACCTCAGAGAGTCAGGAAGCAGAGAACAAACTAGCACTGAGACCAGTCTGTAGCCTTCAAGACTGTCCCCAGTGGCCTACCCCAGCAGCAAGACCCCACCTCCTAAAGGGAACAGTCTCCCACATAGTGCTGCCCCTGGAGGAAAGCTTAGAATGTGAGCCTGTGGGCAACAGCTCAGCTTCAAACACAGGGGTAATTTGCTCTGTTAGCTAAGACATTGGTTTGTCAGTATTTCATAATACAGTAACATTTTTGTATACCCATAATATTAAATGACAGGCTCAACATGTTTTTGAAATAATCTAAAAAGATTTATGCAACTTGTATGAAGAGAGTGCATGCATGTGATTGTGGACCTATTGCTTTCCACCTTTCTCCTTTACAACACTCTCCTGGGGCTGGAGAGATAATGGCTCAGCAGTTAAAAACACTGGCTGCTCTTCCGGAAGTTTGATTCTCAGCACCCACTCAACCATCTATGACTCTAGTCCCAAGAGAGCCAATGACCTCTTCTGCTCTCATTGAGCACCAGGTACACACATGTAGTTTATAGACATACATACAGACAAAGCAAAACACTCATTCATGTACTGTGGTTAAAAGAATTTTTAAAAAACAAACAAAAAGACATGGTCTCTCACTGAACTAGAAACTCACCATTTTGGCTCGGGAGACTGGTTAGTGAGCTCGCAGGATCTACATGTCTCCATCCCACTCCCTCCCCTTGCTGAGGTGACATCGTGTGAAGGCATGCCTGGCTATGTTTGTGGGTCCTGGGCTTTGAGCTCAGGTCCTCGCACTTGCATTGGAAACACTCTTACCGTTGAGCGGTCTCCATGGCTTCCTCTTTTTTTTTAACCTAATTATTTTTACCAAATTACTTACCTTAAATATGTTATCAAGTAAGTAGAAGAATTTCCACAATGAAACATGATTCTTCTGGACACCTCTGGTGACATTGGCAGGGAGACTCTGCTTTAGTATCTCTGTACTGTCCTGTTCCAGATGAATCTCTTATTCCCCCAGGAGGTCTTTCTTTGCCCAGTGTGTGCCAGGGGAGATGGCACATTAGCCTAGGCTCACAGACTCGAAGCTGGAGTGATGATATCTCTTAGTGAGGGGCCTCCTGGCTAGGTGAGGGTGCTACCATCCGCAGAGGGCATGCTCTTTTAGGATCTCAGTGCTGCCCCCTTGGTGTGGTCCTTGATGCAAGTGAGTGATCTGACCCTTGAGAGACTGACCATGCTGTCATCCGAAGCAATCCCAAGGACACTCCTGGTTCTTCCAGCCTCTTGCAGATTCTTCATTGTCTGGGCTCAGGGTATCTGAAGGAAGGCTGTCAGGAGTCTGTCTCATAAGGACAATGTGGCCTACACACAGTGCAGAATTCACTTCTGTTTCACTTTAAGTAGAGTCAAATAGCTTGTCTAACCAAAACTAAGATATCAGCTTCAGGATAACCCATGTCAGTCATCAGTGCTGGACATATTCTGTTTCACAGATTGGGGCAAGGTGTGCTTTAATTTGATTGTAATGGGTATGTGCTTTCTTCCTGCTGTCACTAGCTATGATGACAGTAACTGCTTTTCCCTGCTTACTTTTCTGGATGATGTTCCAATCATCTCAGATGTTGTATGGAGTCTATTGTGTATGCTCTCATGTGCATCTGCCTAAGCTACAGGAATTCTTTAATTCTAGTACCACTCGATCTGTTGTAAAGTAGTCAGCTGTCATTGTTGAATGTCATTGATGTCCTTTTTGAATAGTCTATTCCTAGTGTGATCATACAGTCACCTGAGGTCTTGGTATTCCCCGTTAGATAAATATAGCTAGGCCTCATGCCAAGCCAGGTGATAGTTAGCTTTTCATAGGGGTGTGTGTGTATGTGTGTGTGTGTTATATGAATATTTGCCTGCATATATGTCTGTGCACCACATGTATGCTTGGTGCCCTTTGAGGCCAGAAAAGACCATTAGATGCCTGGGGCTGGGCTATAGTTGGTCATGAGACACTGTGTGAGTTCTCGGAGTTGAACTTAGATTCTTTGGAAGAGTAGCAAGTGCTTTAACCTCAGAGCCAACTCTCAAGTTCCCATAGGTTTTTCCTAATAAGATATTAAAATTAGGTAACTGAAAATTGTATACTAGCTAAGTCCTTTATAATCACCGAACACGTGACTCAAGATACATTTGTACACAGATCACTCCTGTCTGTGGCTTGTGATAGGTTACCATTCTGTCTGGTTGTGGGTTATGGACACATTACACTGTCTGAGAGCTGAAAGCTATGGGTTTGTGCTTACAGCATTCTCATGTGCCTGTGCTTGCACCCTCATAGGTCTCTGTCCCTCCCGGTGCTCTGGATTGCTGGGTCTTTCTGAGCTGTCTGGAGGTATTGCAGAGGATAGAAGGTTGCTGTGACCGGGCCCAGATAGACTCTAACATTGCCCACATGGTGGGGCTGTGGAGCTATGCCATGGAAAAGGTACCTGCCACTGGATGAAGGGTCTGCGTTGTTTAAGGGTGCCTGTGTGTCACAAAGCAGGGGCAGTTTATTTAGACTATCGTGGGTAGTCTCAATGTCCTCACAGTGAGTCTGGACACAGCCACTAGGTCAGAGCTTTTTAGTTCTTGCCACTTTTTCAGCATATGGCAAGTAAGGCAGTGTCAGGGCCAGGATTGGGCAGGGAAGAAGGCGTGGTAGGCAGCAGTGTGTGGAGATGCAGGGGTGAGGGAAGAAGGTGCAATGTGGAGATGCGGGTGAGCAGTGTGTGTTGTGGGTGAGCTCCAGGGACAGGGTGCTATGGGGAGTGGCTGCACACAGAGCAGTAGTCAAGAGCGGGGCACGTTAGCTGCATGGCAGGGAAGAGGATTCCTGATATCAGCTCTGTCCCAGAATGAACCAGAAAAGGTGTGAGCTCACAGCAGTCCATGTAATGCTGTGTAAAATTCAGACAGGAATCATTGAGATAAAGCTAAATTCGTCCACAATGAGCAGGCATCAGGATTATATATTTACTACATTTGTGGGTTGCCTGTTGACTTACAGCAAATGGACTAAAGTGATGTGTTTCCCTCAACAGCTAAAGTCCTTAGGGTACCTGTGTGGACTTGTATCAGAGAAAGGGCCCAACTCAGAAGATCTCAACAGAACGGTTGATCTTTTGGCGGGACTAGGAGCCGAGAGACCTGAAACAGGTATGCTTGGTGCTGAAGCACAGTAGAGAATGCCCGAACCCAGAGCTCCCACTGTCAGGTGGAGCTCAGGGCAAGTGTGTGGATCTGTGTGTGCCCCATGATAAGTCATTTCCCTATTTGAGGGTTTTGTAGAGGATGCTTCTAAGAAATATAATCTCAGAGAACAGTTTTTCAGGAAGTGTGGATCACACGGCTAAGGCTTAAGAGTCCCATAAGAGCCCACTGAAGTCATCACTCTGAGGTCTGAAAGTGAGGGTAACTTGTACGACTGGCCATTCATGCTGCTGAGTAAGGACGCTTACTTGCATTGTCTTTCAGCCAACACAGCTCAGAGTCCTTATAAAAAGCTCCAGGAAGCACTGTCCTCAGTAGAGGCCTTTGAAAAGCACTACTTGGTAAGTATGGCGACTACAGAGCCATTCTCCTGGCTGACTTTGTTCTCCCTCATGGCCTTTTGAACGGGATGAACTGGTACTTTAGAGCCTTATTGTTAGCCTGAGGAGTTTATTTGTGTATAAAGACTGGATAATTGTTCATATGTTCCTGAGTGCCCCTGAGATCATAATTAGGCAAATACAGCATGAAAATACTTAAAATTTTGTTCAATGTACATTTTCCCCTTTAGTAAATAGAAACTGCAAGAGCAGATCATGAGTACTTTCTATTGTTAAAGTGCACATTTGTGCTTGAGGAGAGCTGTCATGCTTGGTCCTAGAGAGCAATGGAAGGAAGGTGCCAGCTCAGGCCCCAGACTGTGAGCTAGGGAGCATGTGCAAGTCGGTTGTGGTGTGTGTTCCATTTCATAAGCTGGAAGGAAGTGTGCTAGGAAGGGTGTCCTCAAACAGAAGCAGTGAGGGAGCTGTGCAGGCTGCGCCGTGTGAGCTCGTGCCTGTCTTTTATGGTGTGCTTCATAATGCAAGTGCAAGGTACGCACTTTGTATGGACATTATGGTATGTCATGTGACAATATAAAAGTCGATCCCAAGTGAGAACTGTTACTCACAGTGTCTCACTGCAGCTTTGGGTACAGTAAATATAAAGTGTGCCCTAAGAGTTCAAGTACAGGGCTAGAGGGAGGTCTCAGTGCCTATGGACATGTACAGCTTGTGCAGAAGACCTGGGTTCCTTTCCCAGGACCCACATGAGAGGCCTGTAACTCTAGCTCCAGGGTATCCAAAGCCACAAGTGCACATACCTTCAGCTCCACATACATATAATTAAAAATAAAATACATCTTAAAAATAAATTCAAGTACGTAATTGTGCTTTTTTTACCTTTTTACAGGACTTGTCCCATGCTACAATTGAGATGTATACAAGTATTGGGAGGATTCGATCTGCCAAGCTTGTTGGAAAAGATCTGGCAGAATTTTACATGTAATTGATGGTGAACTCTGATTTTACGCATTTCACACATACAATGAGAAAATTTATATAGAGAGTTAATGTAAAGTTTCCATAACTTGGTAGACGGAAACAGGTAGAATCCACTAGCCAGTCATGAGCCTTGAGTTTCTTCCAGAACTGTATGGGAGGTTTTGGCTTATTTGGTTTTTGGTTTAATGGTTGTTACTGATCTTTGACCTGCTGTATTTAATTATCTTTAGTGTTATATATCCAGTTATACATGTATAAAACATTCTAATGAACTTTAATGAACAATGACAAAAGTATCTCAGAGCCTGCCTCCAGGGTAGGTAAGCAGCCTTTGGTCAAGTAGGCTTTCTCTAGAATGTGTCACAGACCCACTGGAAGCAAGTGGGTGGGACGAGCTGGGAGAGAGCACGAAAACCTGCTCTAGCATTGGAGATTGAATGTGGCAAAACTGATCTGCTGAAGAAAAGCAAGCATGGCCTGGCACAGTTTCAAAGCTCTGCAAAGAGTTATCATTTATAAAGGGGAGGGGGAGCTTGTGTACTGAAATATGTACTTAAGGGAATCTTAGTAAATGAGACAAAAAACTGGTGTGGATTGCTGCTGGTTAGGGGTTTTTAGGTGCCTACTTAACCCCAGGTTTTCTGGAGCAACCATCCCTCACCTAGCTTATGGGGGAGGGGGCTGGAACTGTGAGCAAGTTCAAGGGATCATGCTCCACTTCTGCAGTCTTCCGGTGCTGGGAGTTTAATGCACTTGACCACTACAGAATCCAGAGGCACAGATTCCCAGTGCCAAGCACTGGCCTGCTGGCTAAGACCTGGAGACGAAATTCACCTTTACCACATACTAGCTAAATGACAGTTGGCCTTCCTCTTCTTAAGGTTCTCCAGATTGTATAGGATCACTCAATACTTAGAGTGCTTTCTAACCCTAAGGGTAGCTTGTATCTGCCCAGTCATAGCTGACCTCACTCTATGGCTGGACTATAAAGACTGTTGGCATGGGTCAGGATGGCATGTATCAGCTTGTTACCAGGGCTTTGGACAAGCCCTTCCCTTCTCCCAGGCCAGGCTGTCCCACCTATCAGAAAGAAAATACTCTTATCCACTGACCTGAAGTGTAGCTATGAAAGGTGATCAGTGTGTCAGATGCTCGGACAGCAGCGGTGTCACTATAGTCCACTGCTCAGATGCTGCCCTGGCAGTCTCTATGGCTTCCTCCTAGGAGGGGTGGGAAGGCCTGTGGGTGGATTGTAAAACCATGCAAGTGTCATATGGACATCTGCAGTGCTGGCCCTTGTGAGGCCCAACAAGCTTCTATTTGCTAACTTTGCAAGGAGGAAAAGGTCGCCACAGAAGGCAGAAATGTATCTTCAGGGAGCTTTGAAAAATTACCTGGCTGAGGGCTGGGCCCTGCCTGTCACACACACAAGGAAGCAGCTAGCTGAGTGCCAAAAACACCTTGGGCAAATGGAAAAGTATCCTTTGAGACCAGTGTTGCCATAAAACAGGAAGCAACTGTGTGATCATGTGGTAGTATTGCCCACAATTGAGAGTATGCTGGTAGCTCATAGTGTACCTCATGGGGGTTGGGGGTGGGGGGTGTACCTGTAGAGCATAGATCAAGTGTCTACCCTTTTTTTAAATCTAACTTTGAGTTTCTAATAATGTTTAAAAAACAAAGACAGCTCTTCTTTGGGCCATGCTTTGAAGGTAGACAAGGACATCTGAAGCTCCTTTGCCCCAGCATCTTCCTCAAGAGATCCTCCCTCCTAGTCCTCCCTTCTAGTTCTCCCTCCTGGCCCTTAACTCACCACTTCAGCTACTTGCAGACCAGCAGTCTTCTGGCCAGCGATCATCACCTGACGGAGGAGGAGCGGAAGTACTTCTGCCAGGAGATCCTTAGCTTTGCCAGCCAGCAAGAGGACAACCCAGGTGAGACTGGTAGCCAATCCTGTGTCACAGGATTTTCAGTAAAGTGTGAAAGGAGGAGAGGGGCAAGGCCATGCTTCCTGCCTGTGAGACATAGCTGTGGGTCTTTGTCTCTCCAGTTCTTTTTCTTTGCTGAACCTGAGTGAAGCTCTGGACTTCACCCAAACAGGTTAGCATGTTTCTGTGAAGTAGAAGAATGCTCCAGACAGTTTCTCACACAAGAGGCATTCACAGGGACCTGCAGGGCTCTGATTCCTGCCTGAAGTCCCAGGCTCAGGTCTCTCTGATAATTTTCTTTTATTTTTTGAGACATATTCTCACTGTGTGGTCCTGGCTAGTCTGAAATTAGCTGTGTAGACCCACCTGGTCTTAAACTTGAAATAGTCCTGCATCTGCCTCTCAAGTACTAAGCATGCGTTATCACGACTGTGTGTGTGTGTGTGTGTGTGTGTGTGTCTGTGTGTGTGTCTCTGTATGTGTGTGTAGGCCAGTGTTGAAGTCAGGATCTCTTTCTTAATCACTTCACTTATTTTTGGTGGCAAGGTCTACCACTGAACCTAGAACTTGTTGTTTCTAAACTGGCTGGCCAGAGAGCTGCTGCAGTTTCCCTGTCTCTGCTCCCCATGCTGCAGTGGCGTTTATGTGGATGCTGTAGTTTCACACTGAGCTATACATGCATGCAAGCCAAGCACCTAACCCATGAAGCCATCTCTCCAGACCCACATACAGTATTTTAATGGAGTTCAATGAAGAGCCACATATCACTTAATTCTTGGCACATATATTAAGTTTGGTTATATGTCTCAGTTTTTTTTTTTTTTTTGATTTAGAACATTTACTTTCATTTTTTTTTTTAAAGACACTAGCACTTTTATATATAACAGCTTTGCTGAGATAGAATTTATATTCCATGAATTCCTATTTGAAGCATACAATTCAGTGGCTTTTAGCATATGCACAGATGTGTGTATGCCCTGGTACAGTCTGTCTGTTACCTAGAATGAAACCCTATACTTGCCTTTCCAGTCCCTGCAGCCACCTCTCTTTCTGTAGACTCCCATTACACAAAGTCTCTTGTAACTGGCTCCTTTGACTCTAGTGTTTTCAAGGCTCATGGTGTGTGGCATGTGGCGCTATACCACTTCCTTATTTCTAAGACATTGAGCCAGCTGTCATTCAGACCAATTCACCTTCTGGAATCTGTTCCTGGGTCTCCACCTGGGAGCCTCCAAGTTACAGACTCTGGAAGGTTAGGTTCAGGGTAAGTGCTTGGAGGAAGACACTTGATGATTTTGTGTGGCCAGATGAAACTTACAAAGTTTTGCTCCTTATATTTAGTTGACTAAGAGACCTTTTAAGAGAAACACCATGTTACTCTCTCCCTTCAGGTTGCCATTATAAAACACTGTGGCAAGAGCCATAACAGGAGGCATTTGCTCTGAGTTGTAGAGCTAGAAGTACAAGGGCACTGTCTTAGTTAAGGTTTTACTGCTGTAAACCCTAAACAGATACCATGACCAAGGCAACTCTTATAAGGACAACATTTAATTGGGGCTGGCTTACAGGTTCAGAGGTTCAGTCCATTATCATCAAGGTGGGGACATTGCAGCATCTTGGCAGGCATGGTGCAGGAGGAGCTGAGAGTTCTACATATTCATCTGAAGGTTGCTGGCAGAATACTCACTTCCAGGGAGCTAGGATGTGGGTCTTAAAGCATACACTCACAGTGACACACCTACTCTAACAGGGCCACACCTTCTAATAGTGCCGCTCCCTGAGCCGAGCATATACAAAACATCATAGGCAGGTACAGTAGGGTCATGTTCTGGTGAGGGTTTCTTCTTTGCTGTGTCCTTACATACAGTGCAGAAGACAGCAAGCACTCAGGATGTCTTCTCCTAAGTGCCACTTGACCTCTTTTTGTCTGATTAACTTCCCAAAGACCCACGTCCAAATGCCACAGATGTGCATTCAGCAGATTACATATTTCAGTCAGTCTGTAGCAGTTGTATGACAGCAACTTCTCCACAAGGTTCTGGCTCCTGGGTATGATCACAGGCTGCAGAAGTGGATTGCCCACCCATCCATAGAGCCACCCAATGATGTTCTCAGCAGCATCCGGTGGTTTGCTTTACAGACATCTCTGCTTGTTGCTGTGGGGGCCATGATGGGAGTGAGGGTATTCCCTCCTGCTCCTTGGCCCCTCTGAGTGAGTTCTGAAAGCATTTGTCCATTTCTTAGGTCAGTTGTGGCAAGTCTGCTTTAATTTATGGGCAGACTTCAGTCAGTTGTTCAGTCGGTTGGTCGTTAGGTCAGTTAGTTGGTTGGTTTTTGAATGGGCTCAACTCAGCCACAGCCATAGTAGCTTCCCTGCTAAGCACACTTCCTCTGAGCCCACCCCCAGCTACCCTTTAGGTCATCAGGACTATTCAGTGGTTCTGCAGCACTGTACCATTCCTAGATTCAGCCAAGGCCCTTGTAGAAAGGAAGACACAGGATGGTGTAGAGAACACTGGGTTCTCACTCATCTCCATGCCTCTACAGTACCCACTGTGGGCAGCTATCTTTCTACTATCTCCATAGACTGGCAAATGCTAGGGCTAACTTTTGGGGGCACATGGGGGTACTTGGCTTCTTTACTGGAGAGTTTCTAAAAGTTGCTTGGGAGGTTACTTGGGTCCCTTGTGGAGGACCCTAAGAATCGGACTGCTGGCCAGTCTTATTTTGAAATTGAGGGAGCAATCCTCCTAAAGTTGCCAGAGCAGGTGTGGAAATCTTCATTGCTCTTAATTTGCTCATTCTTAGAGTTGTAGAAACCTTTGTTTAGTCTGGTGTTATGATGGAAGGAGTGTAGGAAGGTTGGGGAGTTTGCACTCTGTCCTAAGTGTCCCTGAGCTGGCAGTACACTGCCTCCCAGTGCCAGCAGGAGATGTGGTTTGAGTGTGAGACATGGTGTGTGTTTGCAGGTCACAAGGTGGTACTGCCCATGCACTCATTTGCAAGGCTGAAGGATCTCCATTTTGACCCTCCCAATGCTGTGGTCCATGCGGGTGGTGTCCTGACTGTGGAGATAACGGTATGCAGCCAGATGCCCATCCCTGTCCACGTGGACCAGATTGCTGTCAACGTCCACTTCAGCATCGAAAAAAACAACTACCGGAAGACAGCCGAGTGGCTGAGCAAGCACAAGCCTTCCAATGGAGTCATCACCTTCCCAGCCGAGGCCTCCCTGTTTCCTGCATCTCAGAACTGCCTGCCCGCCCTGGAGTTGTCAGAGATGTTGGAGAGAAGCCCCTCTGACAACTCGTTGAACACCACAGGCATTATCTGTAGGAATGTCCACATGCTCCTAAGGAGGCAGGAGAGTGGCTCTTCTCTAGAGCCGCCCTCAGGGTTGGCCCTGGAGGATGGGGCCCACGTGCTGAGGTGCAACAGTGTGACCCTCCAGCCAGGCGCCAACAAGATAGCCTTCAAGACCCAGGTATGGGCTGGGCTGCGCTCAGGGCAAGGCCCTCAGTTGGTGGCTATGGGGAGGGAGCCTGCCAGTGCTGTGAGGCCCTCTGCTGCTTTTAGAGAAAATACAACTTTTTACATCTTTTCTACATAGTAGTTTGGCTGTTGATACATTTTTGAATGAAGGTTAGGTTTTGTTTTGTTTTTATTTCCAGACAGGCTTTTACACTGTAGCCCAGACTGACCTGGGATTCACTGTGTAGCCTAGAGTAGCCTTAAGCCTCTGGCAGTCTTCCTGCCTCAGCCTCTCTACAGGCATGAGCCACCATCCCCAGCTAGTGAATGAAGTTTTTATGACGATCTCCATTTGGACTTTAAGTTAGCTTTTTAACTGGCTGTTATTGGGTTTCCTTGGCTGGCTCCTGTATGTATAGGAGTTTGTGAAGGTGACTTGCTCTGTAAGCTTTCCCAATGGTGGCTGTGTAGATGTCATCCCTGTGCATGTTACTCAGATGGAGCATATCCTGTTCCTTTTACCTCATGAGAGCTCAGGGTCTGAGAAAGACGTCTGTGTCCCACATGGATATGGTCTTGCCCTAATGGGCCTTGTACCAACTGAATGCCTCACTCAGTACCTGCTGAGAAGTGTACCACATATAGGTCCTTACCCAGAATCTACCTCATTGGAGGCTAAAGTTGAGGCAGAAGCATCAGATGTTCAGAAAGGCCCTGAGAGCCAGCAGTATCTTGGAGCAGCGTAGGTGTAGGCATGATACACTGGACAGAGATGCAGGAAAGACAGGTAGCATTTGAGTGAGAGGACAGCCCGCCTTTACCTTCAGGACTTGTAACATACAAAGTGTCATCTTTCCAAGTACCTTGTTTTGTTCCTAGGCCAAAGAACCTGGAACATACACACTGCGGCAGCTTCGGGCCTCGGTGGGCCCTGTGTGGTTTGTCCTGGCACACATCCACCCCATTGTACAGTATGATGTGTACTCTCAGGAGCCTCAGCTGCATGTGGAACCGCTGGCTGGTGAGTGGGGCCTGCAGTCACACAGAGAGCCACAGAGGGTTTGAGGGAGAGTCTCGTGTACCACCTTGCACAGCTCCTTGCTCCTCTGCTGTCTACATACAGGGGATGCCAAAAAAGGGTAGTGGGAAAATCCTGGGAGCCACTGGCTGCAGCGCTGTGTGTGGGGATGTTCATTGTCCTATGATTGCTAGCCACCATGCTTAGCTACCATGGAATATCTGAAAGCAAGACACAAAGACATTCTGCAGGGGATTTGTGCAACTGGCTCCCTTTGGGTGGCTTCATCTTTGAAGTTCTGAGTGGGCTTGACTCCACAGCATGGCCCTAAGAAATCCTGAGTTTCTGTCCTGCTGGTAAGCTTTCAAAGTCAAAGGAGCAAACATTCACAAGTGATTGCAGCCATGTGTCATGCTCTGGAACACCAGAGAGGCAAGGTCTTAGACTAGAAGCACCTTTATCTGCTGTCTTCTTCCATTCAGAAATAACATCAAGGACTGCAGTGACCTGGTGCACATTCACACACAAGTGCACACACAAACCACACACACTCCTTGTCTTTCCATGCAAGGCCCTGGCTGCCTCAGGAGAGATCCTTGATTTTAGTCCCTAGCTGTGAGCCACAATAAACTTATTTTATTTAAAACAAAATGAAAAAAACACAGAAAGGGAAACCTTTTTCCAGTTAAATTTCGTCAGTTCACTCTACTTTATTTTGCAACTTCTGTTAGGGCCACCAGCAGATGCTCTTGGGTATCAGGCACAGCAGTCTGTCTCCAGGGGCTCTTGCATGGGGGCGTATTAGGGACAGCCTGAGCTCTGCTCCTAGGAAGCCCTAGTCCTCGTTCCCCTCCCTGCCATGGCCTTGCCTCCCCTTCCTGCCTTTCCTTCTTGTCTTTGGACTTTCACTTGCTCTCCCTGCCCTGCCATTCTCTGGAGCAGCTCCAGTGCCCACATCCTTACTCTGTCCCAGAGCCACTGTCTGACTTGATAATTTATGAACATCATAATCTCACTCTGCCAGCCCAGGTGATATTCCCCTCCCGAAGGATCACAGTGTTTTTTGTTCTCAATGAGGTCTTGCTGGGTGCTGTGGCCACACTGAGAGGAAAAGGTGAGGCAGGGGGAAATGGTACCCAGGACTAACAACCTCTGAAGTAAAGAAAGAAAAGCTGATCACTTCTCCATGGCTCCCATGACTGCTGTCTGGGGACAGAGGTAGTAATTGCTGTCTTGTTTCATTTAGATAGCCTTTTGGCTGGCATCCCTCAGAAAGTCAAGTTTACTGTCACTACTGGCCATTACACAGTAAAAAACGGAGACAGCCTCCAGCTCAGCAACATGGAAGCCATGCACATCTTGTGTCAGGCGGAGAACAGAGCTGTGGTCTACTCCAACTCAAGAGGTAAGGCAGGCTGAGCTGGCCACCTTTACACACACTTCCAGGATGGAAGGAAAACCAGGTGTCACTGCCCTGACACTTGTCTGACATCTTATCTTGTCCTCTGAGGTTAGTAAGTAAGTGGCTGGAGCCAGCATCTGAGCATGGCATACGTTTAGGAATGTCACTAAGCGTGGTGTGTTCATTAGGTGCCAAGCTCTGCCACCGTTGCTAGGTAGTACTCTTAGTGCAGGGTCATAGCTAGATCATGTTCCACAGGGGTGCTTTTCCAGGTTCATCCTCTTCAGCCACCATCAAAGAGCAAAAGCAAATGACCCTTTTAGGTCCCATACCCTATCATCTTCTTTTTCCTTGGGGCAGATGTTGGTCTGCAGGGATATTGAACATTCAGGTATGTGGGACTGCCCCTACCTGTCTGTACTTTGAGCTCTCTGGCCCGCCAGCCTCCTGTGGAGCCCCATCTTGGTTCTTGGATTTTCCTGCCTCTCCCCTAGCACTGTCCTCATTCATGTACTTAGGACAGCAAGAACTCTTGGCAGCATCCCTGCTGACCGGGAACAAGGCAAGGAGCTGTGTCCAAGGTGACTTTCTGTCTCCCACAGAAGAGTGCTCCACTGCCCTGCTCCGGATCCAGTCCTCTGACAAGGTCACAAGCATCGGTCTTCCCACTGCACCTGCGTACCATGTGATTGAGTTTGAGCTGGAGGTTCTGTCTTTACCTTCAGCTCCAGCAACTGGCGGGGACACCAGTATTCCGGGGACACCAGAGCTCCACAGGAAGCAGAAGGATTCTCAGAGAACTGGCCATTGCATGGTCACCACAGATCACAAGGTAGAGAGAGAAGGTCTTGGGTTGTTTGGTTAGGTAGTAGCCTCTGCCTGTCTGGGTCAGAGGAGCGTGGAATCTGTTTCCTGTCCTCCTGTTCTCTCATGTCTGTTCTCTCATGTGCAATCATCGGGGCCACAGCCACCATAGAAGACAAGGAGGCTCTGACTTCACTGTAGCTAGAGTGGTGTCACTGTGACACTGGGAAGGAGGGTAGATCCATGCATCCTATATCCAGGCTGCAGGAGTTATGTCACACCAGCCCCAGGTCAACTCATCCAGGAACAGCTCCATTGAGGTAGGGCCTGGTGCTGGCATCTGTTGACTCATATCTCAGAGATATGGTTGCTCAGGTTACAGGTGCATGTGAAACCAGCTCATGGAGTATTTCCAGGTATGTCCACCTCCTGTGACTTAGGTTCCAGTTCTGAGGCCCCTTTAAGCCTCCCACATCATCCAGTATGGGTACAGGAACAGTAGGGTAGGCCTCAGCCTGCAGTCACTTTAAACTCAATCTCTATAGAAGAGATTTGCCTCTCCAGTCTTCAGTCGGTTGCTGTGATAAAGCCCTATGACCCAGACATTTTGTAGAAGAAAGCATTTGCTTTGTGGCTTGTGGTTTCAGAGGGTCGGAGTCTATGACCATAATGGTGGGGAGCATGGCAACATGCAGGCAGGCAGGCATGGCACTAGAACAGTAGCTAAGAGCTCACATGCTTGCTCTACAAGCATGAAACAGAGAGAGCTAACTAGTAATGGTGGGATTTTAAAACCTCAAAGACTGATCCAGTGACACACCTCCTCAGGAGGGCTACACCTAATCCTTCCCTGACAGTTCCATCAGCTAGGGGCCAAGTATTCACACATGAGCTATGGCCATCCATGCTCATCCAAACCACTGACCTTGTCAGAGGACAGTCTCTCAAGAGTAATTAAGATACTGTGCAGAGAATACAGGGAGTAAAGATGATGTTTCCTTCAGTGGCAGATGTGGTTTGCACCCAGTAGAGTGGTCTGCTCTGTGGGAGAATAAAAGCAAACTCAAGACCTGCTCCTCCTGCCCCTAGGGAGTGTCTCTTTGTCCACACCATATCCCACTTTGGTTGGCCTTTATCTAGCTTCTGTCAGGAGAGTGAAGGAATTGGATGACTGCTTGCTTTCCAGTGGTTCTGGTTGCTTGCAGCCTTGGAGTACTTGGTGTGTTTGGTGTCTTGGCCCCAGGTGGACAAGGCACGGCTGCTCTGGCTCTTCTCCTGTCAGAGAGCATGTGCTGGGGGATGAGCTGCTGTTCTGGCATGGCGTCCAATTCTGTCTTCATTCCTTGTTCCTTGTTTGTCACCTGTCTACGTGAGAATGTGTTTAATAGAATTTCCTCTCAGGACAGGGAAGGTGAACCACAGAGAAGCCACTGTGCCCTGCCTGGACTGTGACAGGGTTGTGCTGTGGCTAGTGGGTTAGAGGTGTCCCCGTTTCTCTGCAGGTGTCCATCGATTGCCCGTGGTCTATCTACTCCACTGTCATTGCACTGACATTCAGTGTGCCCTTCAGGACCGAGCACTCTCTGCTCTCTGCTGGAACCCGGTAAGGAATGGGGGAGCCCAGCTCTGCTTCTTCTCTGGAATGGACCAGTGCATAGCTTGTCCCTGTGTGTCACTAGGGTTTTACACATTATTTACACAAGGAGTAGCTCCTTGTGTCTTGGATACCCAGGCCATGTTCCCAGTTTCCTCTGCGTCACAGCTGACATGTCAGGGTAAAGTTTTTGGTGAAGTTCAGATTGCATCTTTAACTGATCACCAGTCTCTTTACCCGTCATCTCTGTTTTAAGAGACTGAGGTACTGGCACACTCCAGTTGATCAACCTCTATAAGAAGTTCCATTCTCGGCTGCCCAGTGCATCCCCATAGGTCTGTGTTGCTAGTTCTCTGTCACTGCACCCTTGGTCACTGCTAGCTGCCTCCAGGTAGAGAGTTTAAATCACTTGGGGTCTGGTGCTTCTTGGCTAGATAGGCTGCTCCATGCTCTGCAGAGTACTCATTGGTGCCTCTGGGTCATGTCACTATACTAGCACCACAGCCTGGGTGCCCCAGGGAATAGCCAGGCCACCTAGCTGAGGACTCCTGCTCTAGGGGCATTGTCAGACCTACTGCGGAGTGCAGAGATGTCAGGGCCACTGCTCTTCCTGCTTCAAGTGACAACACCGGCACCCTCACTCTTCCCTCTTCCTGTAATAGTCTCTCTCCTGTGTACTGCCGGGATTGGCTTGGTTGTGATAATGAAATGTTACACTAGCAGTACTTTTTTTTCTTCATCACTCGGTGCAGGGAAACATTACATGCAAAGGTTGAAAACCTCCATGATCTCTAAAGGATCCCGAGCAGCTTTGTTAGAACAGCTAAAACAGTGTCTGTATTGGTTCCTTGTCTTGTTGCTGTGACAAAAGCAACCTAAGGAGGGGTATGTGAGGGCTCAGAGTCCGGGGGGGCAGTCCAGCGTGGGGGGGGGTGCAGGGAGGGTTCAGCCACTCAGACTTACACCCACAGTCAGGAAGGAGAGAGGCAGATGTTAGTGCTCCATTTACATTGCCTTCTCATCCACGCTGGGGTGCCAGCCCATGGAGTGACCCCACTGTGCTTAGGGTGGGTCTTCCACCCCAGGTCACATAATCAAGATAATCATCTTGGACACAAAGTAAGAGTGCTGAGTATTGGAGTGACCACTTTGTTTCTGTGTTTTAGAAAATATGTGCAAGTCTGTGTCCAGAACCTGTCAGAACTGGACTTTGAGCTGTCAGACAGTAATCTGGAAGACAAGGGTCATGCTACCTACCTGAGTCTGGCACCTCTGAACACACAGTCCCAGCAGGTAACTGTCCTCTGCTCTGAGCAGCAGATTCTCAGCAGGTCAAGGAAGGAGACCAGAGTGACTGGCTGATGCTGAGCAGATCCTACTGCTGATTGGATGAGCTTCTGGTCACGAAGGAGGGCCTGGGTCAGAGCTGCACTGGGTCATGTGCCCGCCCACATAGTTCACTTGTGGAACAGGTGGGCTTAGAAGGCTGAGGGGCAGCACGTGGCATAGGAATGCCTTCGTCATCTTAGATATAAGCCTTAAGCTTGCCCTGCCCGTGTGTGATTTATGTAAACTCAGGCTTGTGTGGGATCTCTTACTTGTGTGCATGCCGTCAGCCTGATACTGTGTGCCTGACACATGCCGTCATTCTGAGACAGTGTGTGCCTGACACATGCTGTCACCCTGTGCTGCTGTGGGAAAGGCCTCTGTACTGTGTTGCTCTGAGAAGCTCTCATGTGGGCCTCCCACTCCCTGGCATTTTCTGTCTTTTTATGTGTACTTTTGTTGTAAGTGTTGCTGAGTGTTGGTCAGAGGATTCCTGGTGGTGACTGCAGCTCCAGTCTTTCAGACTTTCCCACTAATACTTATTTGGCCATTGTTAGACCATTGCTGAGCCTGACCTGGATCCTGTAGGTGTAGACCCTCGTGTTTAGGCCATGTGTCTGGCTAGACTTGTTCCTTAGTTATTTTATGTTACTAGGAAGTGATTGACATGGATGCATAAGGTGATGGTTGTGCTGACCTTCTGTACTGTGACAGTGCCTGAGAGAAATCACCTGAAAAGAAGGAAAGGTTCTTTGCCACCTGGTTCCAGAGGTTTCCTTTAGTCCATGGTCACTTCTGGCCTTGTGCAGAGGCTGTACATTGAGGAGGGAGCTCACGGTAGAACAGAGCTGCTATTGCCATTACCTTATGAGAGCCAGAGAGTGAACGAGGAGAGGGGGGAGGAAGTGGAGTGGGGAGCAATGTTCTTTTCATACCCCAGTGACCTCCTTCCTCAATCACTAGCTCACCTCCAGGTCCAGCTGCGACAGTGTCATCCCCCATTACAGAGCCATGTAGGGAGTTCGATATGTCCTAATAATGATCCTGAAGCGACTTTTCATGACCTCTGATGCAGTCAGAAAGCAGACTCCTTTTACCAGCTGGAGGCCCAGGTCTGTGCCAGGCCAGGCAGATAGGACTGGGGCAGTGGTAGTTGCTGCTTAGCCATAGGAACCCACAGGCTCACAACAGACTGCCTGACACATGCCCCTTTGCTCTGCAAGGCTCCAAGCACTGTGACCAAAGCCGTGCTTCTCTTACAGCTTATCCACAGCAAGCAGTCCGTGTTCTTTGTCTGGGAGCTGACGTGGACACAGGAACCGCCCCCTCCTCTGCACTGCCAGTTCTCTGTGGGGTTCTCCCCAGCTTCTGAAGAGCAGCTGACTGTTTCCTTGAAGCCCTACACTTACGAGTTCCAAGTGGAGAACTTTTTTGTATGTAATGTTATTGGGAAATGGGGTGTGGGGTGGTGGAAGCACAGGGCACTTCATGTTCCCGATACTGCTGAGGTTCTGGTGGATTCTTTCAATACTGGAGCCCCACAGCTCAAGAAAGGTTGTGACCTCTGAGCAGCTGAGTCAGCCTGTCCTGTTTGTGCCTGTCCTGTTTGTGACACTGTGTCCTTCCTGAGGTGCACCTACTCCTGGCAATGCTTACGATCCATGACTTAGACCCCACCCTCTGTCTTCTTAGCAATCTGGGGGCACATGTTAAAGCCATTTTATCTCTCTGGAGCGCCTGCTTCCAGGCACTGCCTTCAAACATAAAACAGGCAATGTATAGGAGAAAGTTGTCCCTTTCTCATAATCTGCTTCTTGTTTAAGATTGAGTGTGCTGCTCTGAATGGCTGTGAGCTGGACACACAGGCCTGCTTGGGTTTGGTCCCTGGGCAGAACCGTGGGGTTGCAGCTAGGAATTGGCAGGTGTATCTCGGGGAAGGTAGTGCTGATTTCGGATTTGACACCATCCTTTTCTTTTTTCTACCTCTCTCTAAACCAAGTCAGACTAATTGTTTTGAAGCCCATGTTTTCAATTCTGTGTATTAACCACAGAGTTAAATATTCCATTGTTGTGCCGAAGGGTCTACATTTCTCAGCATTCTCCAGCTGGTCATGTGACTAGCATTCTTCCTTTAGTAGTATCATCAGGGCTCATCCGTGTGGAAACACGTGTCAGGACTTCTTGCTTTACTTGCAGGCTGTTCTACCTCAGATGGACCACATGCCCTTCATCTATATCAGTGGCCAGAATCTTCCATGTTGACAATGGGCTACTGTAAATCTGATGCTAGGGGATCTACTTAGGACTTAGGTAGACACACAGGACACAGACCTGCTTCTCTTGAATGAGTACCCCAGGCGGAGTGGGGGTCTAGTGTAACTCTGGGCAGGCTTTGAGAAGCTGATGGACCAGGATCTGTTCTGGGACCTGGTTCCACACTCACAGCCACTGAAGCTTTAGTTATGGTTGCCCCAGTGTTTGCAGATGTGTGTCACCATCTTGCAGGCGGTGCAGGGGATCCCCTAGAGGCTAGGGTAGTATGTAGCTTTGTGGTTACAGGTGACTGGAGAGATGCTGGCTTGAATCTTTTGTCCATTTACATGGAGTGGTTTGCCTTTTCATTATTAGGGTTTAAGTGTGTCTCAAGTACCTGTCCCTAGTTGTGTATACCTTATAAACATTTACCTCTGTATAGTTGGCATTTACTGTCTTGGTGGCCAGGGAAATACAGAAGTTTGTACTCTTGATGGAATCTAGCTTTTCTCCTTTGGTCACTTGAATCTCTGGTCTCAGATCTAAGAGTCAGAAAGCTTTCCAAGAGCTTGAGAGTCCTGATGCTTGTGTTTCTGTTTTATGAGCCGTTCTGTCCTGTGACTCATCAGGTGACCCCATCTTGCTCGTTGAAGACCACACCACAGAAAGGTTTGATGTCAGCTGGCCATCCTGCTTGTTTTTCACTGAAAAAACCTGATTCTACTCACACTTGGAGTATCTAGTGAGAGAGCTGGTGCCCACACATGTCAGGGGCCAGCCCTTCCTGCAGCCATTGGATTTTCTCCAGACAGCATTAGAGAGAATGACTTGAGATGAAGCTCACTGCCACTATTGATAGATGGCACCTTTGAACCTTTAGGAAGTCTGTCCTTTGCTAGGCTCACAGTCAGTCCACCTAGTGCATCCCACCAATGCTTGGTGCAGGATGAACACCCCAGAGGTGGCTGTGGGAATGGGCTACTCAGTGACCTCCAGCATCCCTGTGCCCCATAATGAGAAAGCAGGAGACAAGCCCATCAGATTGGGGCATTTGCCTTTCTCTGAACAGACTTAATTGAGTGCTTGATAGGAAAGTCATTACCAAGGCTGTCTGAGGACAGAGAAGTTGTCATCTTTTCATGAGTCTTGAGAAGAACACAATTCTAGATCTCAGATATCTCCTTTGACTAGCAATGCATTGTTTCCTATTGAGATACGTACAGGTGAGGAGTGTCTGGCTTCTGACTTGGAACTCAGTAGTATGAGCCTCTCGCCCATGCCACTGCCAGCAGGCGGGTTGGGACTCTTGGTTTGTGCTGGGTGGTGATAAAATACTGAACTGTGTGAAAGGCCATTGAGAATGAGGCTGATGTGGAGAAAGGGGCTTACAGAGTTGGATGATACCTAGGGCTTTGTGTTCATTTTACTAGTTTTGGTAATGGTGTTGTATTTTGGCAATGTCTAGTTTTTAGTACTACTCAATGTTGACATGAGAGGTGAAATGGCAGGCTGTCTGGAATTTTCTTCAGAATATCCTAGGTAGATTTAGAAATCCTATTGGAGACAGACTAAGCAGATGACACCAATATTAATGACCTTGATGTGAGGGAGACACATGGAAGGTTATTCCATGTCCATGCCTCCATGTTCGAAAATACGAATAACTTAAAAGACGCCTAAGAGGCTGGTGAGGTGACTGTATGCATAAAGGTGCTTATGGCAAAAGCCTGGTAACATGCTGTTGAAGCTATGAAGGTGGAAGGAGGGAACCAGCTCTCATACACACGCACACACCATGGCATGTTGCACACATCACTCTCCTCTCAACAACATTAATGTATGGAGTTGGGCTTGTGTTTGTAAGAACTAGCTGCCAAGGTGGTTCTGTGGCTGTGCAGCTCTGCCCTGCCTCCACACCCTTTCTTCTGACCACTCGGGTAAGCTGTCCCTTATCTTTTCTGTCCCTCCTTGCAGACACTGTACAGTGTGAGAGCTGAGATCCTTCCTGCTTCAGGAGCTGAGTACTGTAAGACAGGCTCGCTCTGCTCCTTGGAGGTGTCTATCACACGGCTTGCCGACCTCCTGGATGTGGACAAGGATGAAGCACTCGTGGAATCTGAGGACTATTTTTCCACAAAGCTTATGTATGAAGGTAGGACTCAAGCTCTTCCTGATGCTGTGACGCTCCACAGTCTTCAGTGAAGTGCGGCGTCCTCGGAGAGTGTTTGCCTGATAGGTTCCCGATCCAGCACAGTCCTGGCTCGCTAAGCACAGCTCTGTTATTACAGTACATTCCAGCAAGCACCCTGCAGCAGCCTGGGGACTCAGGGCTACTGATGCATCTGCCCTGCTGTGTAGGGTGCAGAGTCCAACCATCACCCTAAAGCTAGCATCATGCTCCCAACAGCTGATGCCTCTGACCACACACTGTCCTCTCCAACTCTTCCCAGGCCCTGCAGTTCCCAAAATGACTCTAAATATGACTGATGAACCAGATATTTTTTATGTTTAAAACAACAGTGGGGCCAGCAGGATGGCACAGTGGGCAAAAGCTCCTACTGCAAAACATCTGCTTGGTGGCCTACACTTGACCCTGAGCCCACAGTGGAAAGAGAGGACCAGTTCCCAAACATCCTCTGACTTCCACATGCAGGCCATGGCATGCATACACCTGCACACATTAATACTAATTTAAAGATGCTTTTTTAACAGAACACCAGTGGACTAGGTGTGGCAGCACATGCCTGTAACACCAGGACTTGGGAAGTGGATACAGAGGAATTGGGAGTTGAAGGCCAGCCTCAGTTACAAAGTGAATTCTAGGTCAGGCTGGACTACTTGAGATTCTGTTTCAAGAAGAGAGTTGGAGAAGTGGCTCGGTCAGTAAGTGCAGGCATGAGGACCTGAGTTCAGTCTCCAGGCCCTATATTAAAAGCTAAGTGTAGCCAGGCAGTGCTGGAACAAATCTTTAATCCCAGCACTCAGAGGCAAATCTCTGGTCTACAGAGTGAGTTCTAGGGTAACCAGAACTACTACACAGAGAAACCCTATCTTAAAAACAAACAAACTGGATGTGGTGACTCCTCCCGTAGCCCTAATGCTGTAAGGCAAAGGCAGGTGGACCCCTGGTGCTTGCTTGCCAGCCTGGCTAGTCTGTTTAGCAAGATCTCTGCCTGTGAGAGACCATGTCTCAGAGCAGGGTGAGTGGTGCCTAAGGAACGACAGCCAGAGCTGACCTCTGACCTCCACGTGTGCATACATACATGTACACATGAAGTAAAACAGGGCTGCAAATGGCTCAGCAGGTAAAAGCAAGTTTGCTGCATAAAGCCTAACAGCCAAGTCCAGTCCTTACACCCTCTGGAAGGAGAGAGCTGACATGTGTGTGATTCACATGGTACATCATCATGCATGCTATCTTAGTTAGGGTCTTACTGCTCTGAACAGACACTGTGACCATAGCAACTCTTTTAGACAACATTTAATTGGGCTGACTTACAGGTTCAGAGGTTCAGTCCATTATCATCAAGATGGGAACATTGCACTGTCCAGGCAGGCATAGTGCAGGAGGAGCTAAGAGTTCTACATCTTCATCTGAAGGCTGCTAGCAGAACACTGACTTCCAGGCAGGCAGGAGTAGGGTCTTAAAGACCACATCGACAATGACACACCCATTCCAACAAGGCCACACCTTCTATTAATGCGAGCCAAGCATATACAAACCATTACACATGTATACAATAAATCAATAAAACAGTACAGTAAATATAGATCATGATATTTTTCATGAAAAATAATTCTGTTCTCAAGTGGAAAGATACAGTACACCTGACGTTCTGGGGTCTTTCATCCCTTTGCTGTCTAGCTTAGTCAGAGGTAACCGAATTCCCATGTCTCATCTGTGCGCACTCTGAGGAGAAGCAGTGTACCAGCTGAAGTACATGAGGAGGCTTTTAGAGACCACTCCTGCTTAGAGTCTGAAGTTGCTCATGTCCTGCAGTCCTTCCATCTGTCTTGTTTTGAGGGACTGTTTGGCCAGGTGTCATTTTGAGTTGGTCATTTAGATGCATGACTTCCCAAGTCTGCACATCTTCCAGTTGAAGACATGTTTGATTTCAAAGCATCAGAATCCATATCTGAGCATTGCCTGCACAGCGGGCACTGGGACTGCCAAGCACAGGGGCAAATACAAGCTTCACAAACTCCAATTCTTGCTTTAAAAGTCTCAGGTTTTATCAGTCATGGCAAAGATTGTGGGGTGGAGGCTTATGAGGGGTGGTGGTAAGGGGGTGCCAAGACAGGATTTCTCTCTGTAGCCCAGGCTGGTCTAGAACTCATGGAAGTTCTCCTACCTCAGCCTCCAAAGTTCTGGGATGACAGGTGTGAGGTCCCTGCCTTGTCCTAGGCTCCTGTCTGACATGCCATGGCAGCCTCATGTGGATGATTTTCGAAAAACATCTGCTAGCACAGATCATCATAGTTTGCCAGTCATTGGCTAAAGAACTGAACCTTGCTCAGTTCAGAACTCAGTGCAGAATGCCTTATGCACTTCTGCAGCTCAGCCTGTGAAAAGCGTGTCCTTAGCTGCTGACTGGTTCTGTAAAACACAATGTTTCGGCTGGACGTCTTTACTCCTCCTCTGAAGATGGTACAGTCTCAAGTGACAGCACCACAGAAAGGGGGATGGTTCAGAGCCTGGCAAGAGTCAGGGTGAGGCAGACACCCGAGTCTGTGGTTCTGTGCAATTATACCAAGAGAAGTGCCTGACCCTAGTGCCTTTGACTGCGGTGGCCTTTGAAGACTGCTGCCTGGTGGGTGTGCCAGCCAGTGCAAGCTCCTGTCTTCATTTGAGACTGCACAGTAGGGAAGGCTGGGTGTATGCCACCTCTGACTGTCCAGTCAACGTGAGCCAACCTGGGTTTGATCCCTGAGACCTGCATGATGGGAGGAGAGAGATTTCCACATGTGCTCCATGGCACACACACACACCCCCCCCCCAAAAAAAAGAAAAAAGAGAAAAACATCTTTGGGGGGTGAACTGTGGCTGCTCTTTGGAGGTCATTCTTACATCCAGTTGTCAATTGCCAGCAAGTGCGTGCTGCTGAGGAATGTGAGGGCTAAGATAGTGAACGTGGCCTGTGCCTTCATCAGGACCATCATGAATATGGCGTGGAGGCCTCAGCCTAGATCTCCCTGCCTGTTCTGCTGCACATGACCTCACGGCCACCTCACCTGCTCCTGGCCTTCAAGTCACATGTCATGTAGACTGTTGCTGTTGTGGCATAGGAAGCTGTCACCTACCACCGTGCTGCTTGTCTGTGTCTGTGGAAAGGGCCTTTTCCTGCTCACCACTCTGGCCCCTGGCTGGCCTTGCTCACTGTCCTGACCTCAGGCTGAGTGTTAGGATCACTCTAGATCAGTGGGAAGGAATTTAAAAAGCATGTTGGTCAGCTGGGTGTGGTTGTACACACCTTTAATCCCAGTACTCCAGAGACAGAGGCAGGCTGATCTCTGTGAGTTTACCTGAACCTGGTCCTCATAGTAAGAGTTCAACAGCAGCCAGACCCTGTCTCAAACAAAAATAATACAAATAATACAAAACAATAAACAAAATAATGGATGTTGATGACAGTTGCCACATGCTAAGGCCCTGCTGTGCCTAAGCTGGGCCTCAGTAACACAATGTGTACCATCTTTGTACATCCTTGGGAAGCACCTGAAGGTGGATAGCTTTATTGTTACTCCATGGGTGATCACACCCTAGAGGTGAGACAAGCTTGGCAGGGACAGGGACAGGATCCAGGCCGTGCTGGCCAGCTTTCCATCACTGTGACAGACACATGTGAAAACCAAAGGCAGATTGTCTTCCATGACTCTGCTCACCAGTAGCTGGCTCCATTGCTTTGGGACTGAGGCAAGACAGAAACATGGCTGTTGGGGAATATGGTGAAAGAGTTGCTCACTTATTAGCATCCAGGAAGCAGAGAAGAAAAAGGATATGTAAACAAGATAGATCCTTCAGAAGGCCCATCTCCAGAGAGAGACCTTCCTCCAACCAGGCCTACCTTCTAACAGTCATTCACATGAACCATGACTGGAGCCCTCTGCTGAAGTGGGCACCGTTGTGATGTGAGCCTACAGAGGCCTTTTTATAACGCAACACAGATCATTGGTCTTGATGCAACTACTTACAGACAGATCTACCTCCAGCCTCCAAACAGCCTAGTTTAACACTTCTTCTATTGATGGAAAACATTTTCTGTCTGCGTCTATTGTGATCCAGTCAAACTAGAAGTAGTTGAGTGTTGCACCAAAACAGTGGTGTGCCTTGATTATCAGAGCACATGCTTCATTCTAAGGTGGACTTAACTTGAGACGTGTGTGTCCTGTAGTGGGGTCTCCCCTGTGACTGTGAGGACTGGAAAGGGAAGGTCTCACTTTGCTGTCTGTACCCATGGTATATCCTCCTCATTTCAGTTGTGGACAACAGCAGCAACTGGGCTGTGTGTGGGAAGAGCTGTGGTGTCATCGCCATGCCTTTGGCTGCCCAGGCCACTCACAGAGTCCACATGGAAGTGATGCCTCTGTTTGCTGGTTACCTCCCCTTGCCTGATGTACGACTATTCAAGTACCTCCCCCACCACTCTGCTCATGCCTCTCAACTGGATGCTGGTAAGGAGTTTACAGAAGGCAGACCCGCCTTACTTAAAGTGGGTCATGTTCTGATAAGTCATCTCATGTTACAAGTACTGAGTCAGTTCACTCATTGCACAGACCCACTGAGCATCTGAGCATCGCCTTGGCTTCTCACTTGTGCAGAACTGTTAGCATAGTTTTAAATGTGCAGCCCTAGACGTGGTGGGATTTAAAACAAAGCACAGAATCCTCAAACTCTGGCTTGCACAGTGTACTTAGTGGTGGCCTGCTGTCTCCCTGACCATCGGGGGAAGTCTGGTTGGGAACTGCAGTTTCTGCTACTACCTGGCATCTTGAGAAGACCAAACCACACTGTCAGCTCAGAGTGAGGAGTCTCCTGAACATAGTGAGAAAGCTATAGGCAGAACCCTGTTAAAATTAGTGGTAAATTCTGTATTGAATAGGCTGTAGCTTTATGTGGCAGATTGAAAAGTTAATACATATTTTCATGGCCAGTAGAAATTAGTGCCCAATCCCAGTTTGTTCTAGTTTCAAAAACTCACAGGAATTCTGTAACAACATGACACTTGGTTGGCTCTTGTGCATCTACATGACAGCCAGGTTGGCTTCCCCCTCCCCAGGCTCAGTCTGTGGTGGCCTGGTCTGACTTCCTGTGTGTTCCACAGACAGCTGGATAGAAAATGACAGCCTGTCAGTGGACAAGCACCTAGATGACCAGCTGGACTGCAGCAGCTTGCGGAGTAGAGGCAGCACACACTCCACTTCCAGCAGCGAGCACAAAGGCTTGCCCATGCCCCGGCTCCAAGCACTGCCCGCTGGCCAGGTCTTCAACTCCAGCACTGGCATGCAGATCCTGGTCATTCCCAGTCAAGATGACCACGTCCTGGAAGTCAGTGTTACCTGACTGTGCCGTGGGCCAGCAAAGCCACAGAGTGGCTGTGAGTGCGAGTTAGGGACTGTGGCTGGATTGTGGTCTGTGGTAACACACTAGCTCTAACCAGACTTTGGCAGTCCTGCCTAGCTACAGACACAGCAGAGAACAGTGTCCTTCAGCTGCGCAGTGGAGTAGAGCGTCACCTCATGTTGTCTATGACAGGATTTGTTTTCATTTTTTTATCCCTGACCCTGTGCCCCATATTGGTATCCCCAACTCCTCAGACCCTCCCAAGAGGGTCTGGTCTCTTCTCACAGCCCTCTCCTGGTGGCTCTCCATACACCGCCATGGTTTCTTTAGGGTGGATCTTCAGCAGACTGCAGTCCTCTTATGGCACTGTGTGCCCTTCTCACACAGCCCAGTCCCTGGGCAACTGTAGGCCTCCTGGGATGAAACACTGTCATATGCCAGAGTCCCTGGTTATGGTTTTATAGTACCAGCTTTGGGGCCATGGGGTGGGGTGGGAGGGAACATAACCCCTTCTGTGCCTTGGGATGCCCAGCAGATCACAAGATCCATCTGTAGAAGCCACGTGAAAGGTACTGCAGAGAAGACCAGAGAGGAGGGAAGTGTGGTGTGGAGATGGCTTAGGCTAAAAGTTCTGGATCCCCGATTCCCCTAATGTTGATTGAATTACATATGCACTTGGAATTAAATCTATATTTATTATAATTGTTGGATGTGGGGGTAAAATGTTTTCTCTCACTTTAAAGTCTGCTCATGTATTGTAGCTGTATAATCGACATCTTTTGCACCTTAAGTCTTGGAACTGAAGATACTCCATCTGGAGTGAAGATGAGAGGGGCCTCTCTTGTGCTCTGATCAGTCGTAAAGAAGGACTCAGGGCCTGGAGGACCTCAGCTGGGCCACTGGGTTGCAGTCATACCGCACCAACGGGTTCATTTACTTTTGGTTGTAAATTTGATTGTACATATTGTTGATTTATTATTTTTAAGAGTACAGACTAACTGATGTAATGTTTGTGTATAAGTTGCACCAAAAATCAAGGACAAAATAAATGTGTGTTTGTTTTTACTGGTGTGGAAGTCATAGATTGTAAATACATGCTGTATGTATTAAACGTTTTCAGTCCTCCAAAGTGATGTATTTTTGTACATACAAGATAGAGTGCTCTGGGCTTATTGGCATGGTGTGTGTGAGTGGGACCTGAGGTGGAGAGCCGGGAGAGGAGGGAGTCCTCTTCAGGAGTCGCTGTCCCCTGGGGACCAAGTTTGGGCCCAGGGTCAGGAGCACAGGGAGAACCAGGAGAACCAAGACAACACTGTCAGCATTCAGTGTATTTGCTTTTTTTTTTTTTAATTTGTTTGTTTATTATATGTAAGTACACTGTAGCTGTCTTCAGACACTCCAGAAGAGGGCATCAGGGCATCAGATCTCGTTACAGATGGTTGTGAGCCGCCATGTAGTTGCTGGGATTTGAACTCAGGACCTTCAGAAACGTACTCAGTGCTCTTAACTCCTGAGCCATCTCTCCAGCCCCAGTGCTTTTAACTCAGCCAGTAAATAAAGGATAGTGCAATGCCCACAACATACCACCACCAAATCTTTTTCATCTGCAGGAATTGGAGGAGTGCTTAAAGAAAATAAACAGTGGGGGCTGGAGAGATGGTTAAGTGGTTAAGAACATTGGCTGCTCTTCCAGAGATCCTGAGTTCAAATCCCAGCAACCACATGATGGCTCACAACCATATGTAATGGGATCCAATGCCCTCTTCTGGTGTGTCTAAAGACAGTGGCAGTGTACTCACATAAACCTTTTTTTAAAAAACCAAACATTTATTAAAACCATCTGGAAACTTATTTTATGTGCAGTTTAAAACTAATAAACTTGGGGAGCTAGGTATGCAAATTAGAACTTGGTACTTACTGAATGTCTACAGCCCTCTGAACTCTGTTTTCGATAAACCTTGACAGTTGCCCTGCAGATGTCAAGTCCATGTGTGAGGAGGTCTTTGAGACTTGATCCTGGCAGAAAAGCTTCCACCTGGCACTGTCAGCCTCCCACATCCATGTGTAGTGCACTGCTCAGCTTTAGAGTGGAGACCAGTCCTGAGTTAACCACCCATCCCCTGAGTTTTATATTTCTGAGTTCTCTGAGGTTTTCTAATTATATATATTAAGAATAAAATAAAAGGGAAATCTAAAATGTTGTTGGTAGTTCTGTTATCTGGGAATAGGATGAAACCAAATCTGTAAAGGATTTTTTTTCTCTCTTCTAGCTAACCCAAAACTATGTGTGTGTGTGTGTGTGTGTGTGTGTGTGTGTTTTCAAGATGGGAGATGTCACACAAAGTCATCCTTGTTTCTACAAATAGAGTAGAGGAGCTAAGAGGCTGTCACTGGGTTTTGTTGTTAGGGTACGGGTGGTTCGGTGAAGATGAAACAGGTGTTGGACATGAGGAAGCCAGACAGGGACAGGGAGTGTGTCTTGGAAACAAATGCACAAATGTTTACAGACAGCTGGTGCCACATGTAGATACAGCAGGAAGAAAGGCAATTACAGTTGTGAATTTCATGAGGTCTCCTGTGATTGGAAGAACTGTAACTTCTGATTGTAACTTGGGAATTGTATTTAATGACTTCTGCCTACAACCCCATTGTGCAGCCTGGAGTGGGTGCCTGTGTCAGATAAGGGTAGAAATCCCATGAAGAGATAACAAGGCCTCTCTTAGGTTTTTTTTTCTTTAGCATTTAAAACAAGGTTAAAATTTAAAATCAAATTAAACATGCCAGATTTTACCTTCAAATGCAAAGTTATGCCACTTTTTATGAAAGAACTGACCAGTGTGACGCTTAAAATAAGCCCGACATGACTTTAAATTTTTTATTTCTCATGAAGACACCCTTTCTCTGTAAGAGAGCTGGCAGCTGTTCTCTGGGATGGGGTCTGGGAAAGGTGACTGCCGAACCTTGACACTGCAGGCACTGTTTCCATTTTCACGGTATTCTGTAACATAATGTCAGAGTAAGGCCGCTGTACTAAGATTGTTTAAAGTGTAAGCATTAAAATTCTAAAAATAGGGGCTGGTGAGATGGCTCAGCGGGTAAGAGCACCCGACTGCTCTTCCGAAGGTGATAAGTTCAAATCCCAGCATCCACATGGTGGCTCACAACCATCTGTAACGAGATCTGGCGCCCTCTTCTGGAGTGTCTGAAGACAGCTACAGTGTACTTACATATAATAAATAAAATAAATCTTTAAAAAAATTCTAAAAATACACGTTTTAAGAAGAAACTCCATTTGAACTTGTTTTTTTGTTGGTTGTGGTGGTGTTTTGTTGTTTTGTTTTGTTTTGTTTTTGCACGGTTACAGGCGAGTGTGTGATGATTTGCTCGCTTTCTCTGCTCCCGACTGGCATCTGCATGGTAGAGCTTAGCCCCATTCTCCACCGTCCTACCAGTCTCTGTGCTAGTTCACCGCTATGCACCGCCTGCAGAGAGCCAGGGTGGTGGCGGGGGGATGGGCGGGACTTCCCGGGACACTAGGGTTGCGGCTCCGCCCCGGAAGTGCGCGTTTTGAGCGCCGGAGATAGTTTGTATTCCGGAAGTGGTTGCAGTAGGGATCACCCCACGTGTGGCTCCAGGATGAAATTCGCTTACCGGGTGAGCAGCGGGCCGGGCAGGGGCAGCGGGAGGGCGATCGAAGGTTCCGAGGACGCAGGAGAGACCGAGGTCGTTGGCATCTCGGCTACCTGTGGGAAGCACTCACTGGTGGGTCGGCCCATCGCAAGCTGTTGCTCCCGGTTTACACCGGGAGCTCCGGGCTCCTACCCAACAGGGTCTCGGGCTGTACCCAGCCCTGTCCATACTCTTCCTACCAGACAACACAGCAATAGCTGCTGAAAGGCTCTTAACATCAAACCCCAAGCAACACCCAGCTCTCTACAGGGCCGCCAGTCCTTGGAGCAGTCTCGACAGCGCTCCTCGGGCTGGTCATACCTCTTAGGAACCAAGCTCTGCCTGGTGTATCTCATTGCATAGCTGCCCACCTACAGCCCAGATTGACTCCTGCCTTAGTTAGCCCAGGCAATCCCTGTAAGCAGCTACCCTACTGCACTGCTGGGCTTTGCAGTGTTTGGACATCAGTCCAATTGCCTATGTGCCGTTTCTATGTGGACATAGAACACAAGGCTCGGGTCTCTACACCCAGCTGTGTGTGCTGGATGGCGATGCTTGCAGTTTGATAACTGAATGGATACACCGGGGCACTGATACATAGCACGGTGGGCGTGGTGAGCATCTCCTGGAGCCCTGTTCACTGAAGCAGCTTCTCTTAGAATAGAGATCCTATGCCCTTCTGTGCCTGGCAAATGCTTCATGTCTTGGGAGTATGTACCCTTAGAGGGAACCCTGGGCTCCTGAGAATTAGGTCGGGTTCCTCCTCTGCCCAAAGGCAGGACACTTACCTATGGTCAGGCACTTTACTACCTATGCCCAGATGCCTCTCATCACCATTTCAGAGAGCTGATGCTGTGCTCTCTGTGTTAAAACTGATTCATTTCCTTTGCAGTTCTCGAATTTGTTGGGTACAGTTTATCGGTGTGGAAACTTAAATTTCACATGTGATGGAAATTCTGTTATCAGCCCCGTGGGAAACAGAGTCACTGTGTTTGACCTTAAGAAGTAAGTATGGCCGGGCATGGTGGCGCACGCCTTTAATCCCAGCACTCAGGAGGCAGAGGCAGGCGGATTTCTTAGTTCGAGGTCAGCCTGGTCTACAAAGTGAGTTCCAGGACAGCCAGGGCTATACAGAGAAACCCTGTCTTGAAAAAACAAAAAACAAAACAAAACAAAAGAAGTAAGTATGGAAAGACAATGTTAGCAGGGACAGTAGCCAGCTTGTGAAGGCTAGCCATCCTCTTTGTGGCTTGCAGGACTATTGGATTTAGGAGGACACGGGTCATGGTAGAGTTGCCTGCTGGGGTCCTTGTTTTTCATTCTAGTATCTAGGACACCAGCATTACCCTTAAAGGGAAAGGAAAAGTCATGTGCCTTTTGGCTGTTGGCTAGCAAGGGACCCTACCTCTTCTGTGGGGGTGGCGGCAGATAGGAGGGTTATCTCAAAAGGTGAGCACTTACTATGGGGGCGGGTGGGGGGTCTCTAAGGGCCCCTGGACAGGTAAGAGTTCAGGCTGCCTTGGAACCTTGCTCAACGGCCCTGATGGTTCCCACCTTCCCTGCTGAGGTGGTCAAATCAAGAATGGGCAGCTTGACAGCTGGAGATCAGGCTTACCTTCGCTTGTCCAAACTAGTGTGCGGCAGCTCCTTTTCTGATAGGAACGACTCAGACCCTTGACTGTCTGAGCATCTGTAGGCTGATCCCCCGGAGCCTGGGCAAGACCCTCCAATTCTTCTGCCCACTGTGCTCCCGTTAGTTTCAGTTAGCTGGCTAGTCCTAAGCGTCCGTTACCAGACACTGTAGGCTGGGACCAGCAGTGTAACCTACTGTGCCTGCTGTTGATGGATTACTGGGTCTAGTCAGGTCTTCTGTGTTGCTGTCTCTTTAAATAACATCCCAAGGGCTCGGAAGTAATGAGAATCTGTTTGTTAAAGAAGACTCAGACCAAAAAAGAAAAAAAAAAAAAAAACAGACTAGGATCTAGTTGTAACACCACCTATAATGTGCCTCCAGCTCAGTCAAACCCTGCTTTTCTCTCCTTCTATCCTGCTTTTCTATTTAAGAACATATAGCCTTGGCAAGTGTGCTACCCTTGACTCCAAAAGGTCAATAACAAGACGATCCAGGAGGGCAAGGAACGAGCTGTAGCCTAAGGGGCCCTACAGCAGGAGAACCAGCGGCTAGTCCATCTCTGGCCCTGCCCTCCCTATCAGAGTACCCAAAACCAACTGTGGGCTGGGGTTTCTGTGTTTCTCAGCAACAGATCTGACACATTGCCTCTGGCCACCAAATACAACATCAAGTGTGTGGGGCTGTCCCCAGATGGTCGTCTCGCAATCATCGTTGATGAAGGTAATCGATGTTGGTGTGAGCAGCCCTGCACCCTCTGGGCCGTGGAACAAGGGCATCGCCTAAGGTCAAGTTCAGCTTCACAGCACAGGTTCCAGCAACCCACGTCCTAGGGTAGACAGGCGCACTGACTCTGGAGTCCGGTGGCTGCGTCTGGGGTCGGGCGGCCGCAGTGTCACTCTGTCCTTTTGCAGGGGGTGCTGCACTGTCTCTGGGGTCTGGTCGGGCGGCTGCAGTGTCACTCTGTCCTCTTGCAGGGGGTGCTGCACTGTCTCTGGGGGTCGGGCGGCCACAGTGTCACTCTGTCCTCTTGCAGGGGGTGCTGCTCTGCTGGTCAGCTTGGTGTGCAGGTCGGTGCTCCACCACTTCCACTTCAAGGGCTCCGTGCACAGCGTCTCCTTCTCCCCTGATGGCAGGTAAGAGCATCCGTCGTCTGTCTGTCTGTCTGTCTGTCTGGGTGCCGCCCTGGGTGCCCCTCCGTGAAGGATGCAGGGCACCCACCGATCTCTGGTCAGCTATTTGTTGGTCCCCAGTATCACGTGTGACCCCGTTTCTCCTGCAGGAAATTCGTTGTCACGAAGGGCAACATCGCGCAGATGTACCATGCCCCCGGAAAGAAGCGAGAATTCAATGCGTTTGTTCTGGACAAAACCTATTTCGGGCCCTACGATGAGACCACGTGCATCGACTGGACAGATGACTCCAAGTGAGGACTGGGGAGGACATCCTGGGCCATCTGTCCTGGAGAATGCGGTCTTCTTCCATAAGTTATGGCTGCATTTTTAAATGTGCCATGAGCCCATTATAGTTTGGCCTAGCCTCTAATGGCAGGACTGAGCTCTGCTCTTAAGTGAGGTCTGTAGTGTTTTCCTTCTCCCGTTTACCACTGGAAACTTCCTAATGGGATGCAGATCTTAGTAGAAATAAGAATTTCCATTCAGGAACACACAAGCCAGCTATGTTATCTGGATCTGCTGCTGAGACCTGGCTTGTACCTGATTCACCATCTAACTGTCCTTACCCTGAAGGCATCTGTTTGTTTCTGCCCTGTCTTGGGACCTGAACCCTGCCTCATGGGGAGATGTTGGTGGTGGTCAGAGGACCTCCCTCATTCCTGCACCCTGGCCAGGCCTCCAGAAAGCACAGAGCCAAACCCATACTGTCAGCCAGTGCATGCTGCCTTCCAGCAGTGAGCCAGTCCCATGCACCTGACTGTGTGGTTAAGAGAATGCCCTAGAATCTCAGGTTGCATCCTGGGTGGAAGGAATTAGATGGCATACCCAGAAAGACCCACAAGCATAGGCCCGAGTTGTCCTCTAAGTCCCTTACAGGGCATCAGTGGTCTCTTGACGTTCCTCTAGAGGGAAGCCGTGAGTGGCCACAAGGGTAGTAGCCCCGTCATGAGCCCTGAGCAGGTGTCTCTATTCCAGGTGCTTTGTGGTTGGAAGCAAAGACATGTCCACCTGGGTGTTTGGAGCTGAGCGCTGGGATAACCTCATCTACTATGCACTGAGTGGACACAAGGATGCCATTGTGGCCTGCTTCTTTGAGTCCAACAGCCTAGATGTACGTCCCTTGCCTGCACTTCCCTGCCGGACAATCTGAGCCTTCGTGAGGCTACCCTAGGGGATCTCTCAGGACTAGCAGACTAGCCCTGGCTACTGCCTAGGTGGGAGGGGGAGTGAGGGGCAGGACTTAGTGGAGCCAGAATCCAAACACCAAGCTTGAGGGGCACCTGATCTAAGGGCCTGGGCATTGGGCGAGTGGCCTGTTTCCAGTCTAGCTGCTTCCCTTGCAGCTATACTCGCTCAGTCAAGATGGAGCCCTGTGTGTGTGGCAATGTGACACACCCCCTGAGGGCCTGCGGCTTAAGGCACCCAGGGGCTGGAAGGCAGACATACTTCAGAGGGAGAAGGAAGAAGAGGAGGAGGACGAAGAGGAGGACCAGGAAGAGGGGGATCGAAAAACTACCATCCGAGGGAAGGCCACGCCAGCCGAGCAGGAGAGGGTCGGGAAAGTGAAATACTCACGGCTGGCCAAGTAGGTCTTCCAGCTTTTCTGTTCTCTTCACTTATGTGGTGGTGTTTGCTGTGTGCCCAGCTCTGGCCTTGGTCCTGGGGACACGACACCCACTGGGTTTCCATTGAGGGCTGTGGGGGGATTTGTGGGGTGGCTGTGGCAGTGTAGTGGGGCTGTGGTCAAAGGAACATTGCCCACAGTCAACTGTTTTGGAGACACCTGGCTTTGGATGAGAGCCACTGTCCAGGATAGAGAAGGGCAGGAGAGAGGCCACAATGGCATCTGAACTGGAAGGTGACAGAGTGAGGGACAGGAAGAACTGCTCTCCCTTGTCAGGCACTGACTAAAGAGAAGGTCTGGATGGGCTTAAGATCTCAGGATGTCCTAGGTAGGGTCAAGACATAGACTAGGATGGGCCGTATTCGGCCTCATCTTATCGGGAGAGCACCCACTGTGGTTGTGGGCAGGCACCAGTGTAGAAGGAAGGTGTCTGTCAGCAGTCAGGAAAGAATTGGGGTGGAACCTGTGAGGGACACTCAAGAAGCAGATCTGGATCACCTCACTCTGTACTGTAGGGAGACCTGCGTGCCTCTCCTGCCCTGGTAGAGGTGCTTCCGGGTCACCTGCACATGCAGACAGCACCCCCTGGAGAAGCAGGCATGCTTAGGAGGGAGTGATGGGCTAACTCAGCACAGAGCACACCTGGCTCCCCATGTGCCCCTGTCCCAAGCTTCTGGGTGAGAGGGCAGACCCAGACCCACCCAGCCCCCCACTCTGTATCCTCCCCTGTGTTCTGCCTGTCAATCCAGGTACTTCTTGAACAAAGAAGGAGACTTTAACAACCTGACAGCCGCCACATATCATAAGAAGACCCATCTCTTAGTCACGGGTTTTGCTTCTGGAATCTTTCATCTGCACGAGCTCCCAGAGTTCAACCTGATCCACTCCCTGAGGTGAGCGAGGCTCACTGGGATGCCTCTGTGAAGCATGCGCAGTGAGGTCCCAGGTGATGGGCCTGCAGGGCAGCATCCCATCAACCACTGCGCCCTACACTTGAGCCACAGACCCCAATCTTGGGTGTTTCGGGGTCCACTCTCTGTACTTATGTCTTCCATTTCATTCTTCATCTCAGGAAAACAGAGTGTTTAAAGTGTTAGTTCCCCCAGTGACCACTGGCAGGTTCCAGCAAGCAGGGCCTGGGCTCTTACAGGAGGGGAGGGGTGCAGCAGTGGGCAGGATGGTCACTCCTGTTCACCCTGCCCCCACTATGCTCTTGTCTGCCCAGCATCTCTGATCAGAGGGTTGCTTCAGTTGCCATCAACAGCTCTGGGGACTGGATCGCCTTTGGCTGCTCAGGTTGGTTTCCCTGCCCTACTGTAGAAGGGCAGCCGTCTGCCCAAAAGCCAACCTAAAGTCAAATCTTGGGGCAAAGGGCCCATTGAAGCCAGACTGGACCTTGTAGGACCCCAGAGTGCCACGCTGTGCCTTCTGTAGTAGAAACCTGCTCCCCTGGGGGGAGGAGCTTCCCACGGCCCATCTGAGCAGGAGTGTAGCGGCTCTAGGTATGTATGCAGGAGAGTCAGTGTAGGCTACAGATGGGCCATCTTCTGAGGCTCACACTCATACTTAAATTCCAGTCTTCAGTGGCCCTTGCATATTGCCTGCACGCCCACATCCCTGCCTAGCAGTCCTGGACCTACCTATCCAGTCCAGTCACCTGCAGGACCGCAGATGGTGTGGCCTCAGGCATGAGGGGTGGGGTCCACTTTCTGTCGTTGTTTTGATTCTCCTGCCCTGGGCTGCCTTAGGCCTGTGCTCTCAGTGAGTGTGCAGAGTGAGTCCAGACCCGCTGACTGTGTCATAGGAACAGCGTTAGGATACACTGTCCCATTCTATGCTGGGGGCTGGGGGGCGGTCCAGACAGTAACTCCTGCTTTCCGGTGCCCACAGGCATGGGCCAGCTGCTGGTATGGGAATGGCAGAGTGAATCCTACGTGCTCAAGCAGCAAGGCCACTTCAACAGCATGGTGGCCCTGGCCTACTCCCCTGATGGGCAGTACATCGTTACTGGTGGGGACGATGGCAAGGTGGGCACTGGGCATCATCGGGCTGAGTTCTGGGTAGGCCAGATGGATGGTAGAAGTTTGGCCTCCATTTCTCAGTCTAAAAGCCCCAGAGGGCCCCTAAAAGAGCATTTAGTGGACTTTGAATGGAGAGGGTCCAAGTGTCCCTGTTTCTGACTCTCTGAGACTTTCAGTGCCAGCCAATATGTGAGGTGGCACACACTGACTAGGCCTGGCTAAAGTCACGGTCACCCATGTTAGCACTCACACTGCCACCCTCACACCCTCAATCCAGAGGTGACGACAGGAGCTGTGGGGTACAGGGGCTCTCCAGGCATCACTTGGTATAGCCGCTATGGCTGTGAGACTGTGTTCATGGCTCCCGTATGCTCCCTCTCTAGGTCAAGGTGTGGAACACCCTCAGTGGCTTCTGCTTTGTCACTCTCACGGAGCACTCCAGTGGGGTCACTGGAGTGACGTTCACCACCACGGGCCACGTCATCGTCACATCCTCCTTGGATGGCACTGTGAGAGCCTTCGATCTTCACAGGTGAGTCCTGCCTCCAAGCACGGGGGGGGGGGGGGGGGGGGGGGGGGGGGGGGGGGGGGGGGGGGGGGGGGGGGGGGGGGGGGGGGGGGGCGGGTGTAGGGGAGGGTGCTTCAGGTCCTTCGTGGACAAAGCATTCAAGAGGTACAGGTGTGTGCTGACATCTCCCTGGACCTTTTCCCTGTTCAGGTACCGGAATTTCCGCACCTTCACGTCTCCACGCCCCACACAATTCTCCTGTGTGGCTGTCGACTCGAGTGGGGAAATCGTCTCTGCAGGGGCGCAGGACTCCTTTGAGATCTTTGTGTGGTCCATGCAGACAGGCAGGCTTCTTGACGTAAGAGCAATCTGGTCCCCAGGTCCGTGTCCTTAGAGGGCTTGGGGGCAGGTGGACAAGGCTATCCCTACTTGAATACCTAGAAAATCCAGTGCAGCGGCTGGGGCTCAGGGACCTGGGTGCAGAACTCCATGTACTGAGCAGTGGCAGTTAATGCAGGGTTCGGCCCATCCTTCAGTGCTCCCCATACTCCTCCTCACAGCCCACATTAGTGCTCCAGCCATTCCCACTTCTGTGTCTGATCCTCTACCTCTGTAGGTTCTGTCTGGCCATGAGGGACCCATCAGTGGTCTTTGCTTTAACCCAATGAAATCCATCCTGGCTAGTTCCTCTTGGGATAAGACAGTACGTCTGTGGGACATGTTCGACAGTTGGAGAACCAAAGAGACCTTGATTCTGACCTCCGACGGTGAGCTGGGGCTGGCTGGGGTCAGAGCTGGTTTTCTCCTGTTACCCTCCAGCCTGATGTCCTCTAGTGTGCCGCCGCCTCCTTGATCCTAGTTGGGGTTTTTATGTGAGCTCAGTGGGAAGTGAGAAGGATGCTGGACTCCCAAACCCAGCAGTTTTTTCAGCAGGCCTCAAGAGAGAACTGGTCATTGAGTCCACTGTCCAGCTGCATCAGGCTGCGAGTCCTGGGGCTTTTGTCATGCTCCCTGTTGCTTTCCAGAGCAGTCTTCAAGCTAAACCACTGAGTCTCTGGGAGTGCCGGAGGCAGACTGAGCAATAGGGCAACCTGTGTGTCACTTGCAAGATCAACACCCTGCAGCCCTGTGGTTGTCATCCTGTGCTGCTTCAGGAGCTCTTGTGTCTGAGTGGCACAAAGGCCACCACTCCCCACCCCACCCCCACCCCACCCCCACCTCCCATCCCCCATATCACCAGGGAACTGGGCAGTGGCGCTGGTTTGTCCCTGGCTGGTGTGTACAGCACTCTTGCTTCTAGGCTCGGCACCGCTCTTGATGAATTAATTCCCTATGCACCTTGGGGTTCCCTGGCCTCCTGGGCCTGATGTCCGTCTCTCTCTCTAGCCCTAGCTGTGACTTTCCGGCCTGATGGTGCAGAGCTGGCTGTGGCCACGCTGAATTCACAGATCACTTTCTGGGACCCTGAGAATGCTGTACAGGTGGGCTCCATCGAGGGCAGGCATGACCTGAAGACCGGCAGGAAGGAGCTGGACAAGATCACAGCCAAGCATTCATCCAAGGGCAAGTGAGTGTCAGCTCTTTCAGCAGGGTGGGGCATGGCCAACACGGCACAAAAGCCTCTTTGCTAACTTACTTGCTAAATACGTTCTGAGTCTGCCTGGTGCCTAGTAGAGGTAAATGGGGCCTCTGGCCTATGCAAGCCCGCATCATTCCAACAGCAAGGAGATGCTGTGGATTTGCTGAGTTCACCTGTGATAAGAGTTCTCCATTGGCAAGCCATTGCCATCTACCTGGTGTGTGGCTGGTGGCAGGCTGCATTTTCTGCCTTCTGGGACCCAACTGGAACCACGTGGTTCTGGACCAATTCTGGGATGTCACAGGCTCCCTCAGGTGGTGCCATCTAAGAAAGGAAAGGGGTGGTGGGCAGGTGCCATCTTTGAGGGTCACAAGTGTACCTAATTTGCTGAGGTTGGCCAGGGAACCTTGAGCCACCCTGGTGTGATAAATATTTTCCTCCTGGGGTGTCACTGTGGGGTGGTCCCTACCTGTTCCACTTGGCTTTTGAGCCCACATGACACAGTGATTGGTGCTTGAGAAACTGTGTCTTCTACCTAGATCCTTCACCACCCTGTGTTACTCTGCGGATGGGCAGAACATCTTGGCAGGAGGCATGTCCAAGTTTGTGTGCCTTTACCACGTCCGGGAGCAAATCCTAGTGAAGAGGTTTGAGCTCTCCTGCAACCTGTCTCTGGATGCCATGGAGGTGAGTGGTCATGTAGGACGTTTGGCAGGAGTTTTGGTTCCATGGGCCTTGGGTGGTCCAAGATGTTGGCACATAGATAGTGGCTATGGCAAAGCAGGAAGGCTATGCTAGAAGAAGACTGCCCAGAAGAGCCCAGCATCTTTTCTGTCTGTGGGCCTGGTACTTCCTGGTTAGGGTACTGGGAGGACAGGAGCAGTCGCGGGCTCCTTCAGAGCCTGTAAAGGAGAGAATGAGAACAAAGGCAAGTCATGGCCAGGCATGATGTTCTGACTGTCCCTGAGCCTCTGTGCAGCCCCAGTGTTACAGAGCTGTGTCCTTACTACCCTTGGGTATCGGTCCTTCTTGTTTACCACAGTCTGTGGCCTAAGCCCTCTTCGTACTGTTTGCCTCAGGAATATGAATATGGGTAAGGCTTCTGAGTAGGCCTGTAACTGCCTGCAGCTGTCCCCGCACCGTGTGTGTGTGTGTGTGTGTGTGTGTGTGTGTGTGTGTGTGTGTGTGTGTGTGTGTGTTGTTCCATGCCCCACATCCTTGGGTCCTTACAGACCCCTCTCCCTCCCCACATGAGTTCAGGCTCTGAAGGAAGCATCTGTGAGAAGGGTCCATGTGTCAGCTCCTTGTGAGGGCACAGTTGGTGATATGGGCAGAGATGAGAGTGGTTTCTATTATTGTAGGAATTCCTGAACCGGAGAAAAATGACAGAGTTTGGCAACCTGGCACTCATTGATCAAGATGCTGGGGAGGAGAATGGGGTGGCAGTTCCACTGCCAGGAGTAAGGAAAGGTGAGCAGAAGTCCCCAGCCCTGCCCCCACCCACTTTCTTGGTTACACTGTTGCTCCCTCCATTGGGGCTCTGCCTGTGTCTACATTGGGACATTTTTCTGGAACCTAGAATGCCTGGGCTGTTTAAAGGGAGAGGGTCCCACACGTTTGTTCCACACGATTAGTGCCAGGGGCCACCCAGGCAGACCATGCCAGTAACTGTGGCTCAGGAAGCTGGAGTACCTTTATGTAGGCTTCCCCTGGACCAGTCAGATCCACCAAGGCTAGGCAGAGGCCTCTGGGCCAGAAGAGCTGTCTGCTGGCCAGCGGATGCCCTCGGGGGCTCCTGCTCTTAGACCTGTGCCCCGATGCCCAGCTCCATGGGGCCACAACACTTGGGGCTGCTGGGGTTTGGAAAGGCTCCTTTCCTCCTACAAAGCTGTTCTCTGTAAGTCCCCGTGACCGCCCTTGGGCAGCACCGTGGACAGTCAAGTAAGTCCAGTGGTTTTTCCTCCTCAGGTGATATGAGCTCCAGACACTTCAAACCTGAAATCAGGGTGACTTCTCTGCGCTTCTCTCCCACGGGTGAGCCTGGGTAGCCCTTACTGTCACGTGCCAATTCCAATAGGTGTCAGGGCCTTTGTTCCCAAGGGTAAGGGCAATGTCGAGCTGCTGACAGGCTCTGGGCGTTGCTGTCCTGTGAATTGTAAATGACTGGCACATGTTTGCCCTGGTTCTTGGGGTGCGCAGCTGTGAAACTCCATCCCTACCACTACAGTGGGAGCCTGGACCCTGCTCTTGCGGGGTGACAATCCAAGTACTCTTCCTAGAAGGCAGTCTCTCAATACCTCAGCTAGTGAGAGTGCCTTACTGCCTCTGTCCCTCAGCATGTTCAAGGATCTGCTTAGGCCTCAAGCCTGCTAGGTATATGTGTTCCGTGAGGGCAGGGCAGGGTCCTGAGCCGCGGCCTGCAGCACTAATGGAGAGGACAGGCTGGGGTATGTTGTGTTGTTATCCTGTGTCAGGCACATTCGGAGACAATCACTCCTATGTCCCACTTCCCACTGTGGAAGGTAGACCAGCTGTCCACAGACCACAGCCTGGGGCCCAGAGTGGTCTCATCTGTCCTGCCACACAATTTTGCAGCTTTGGTTTTGTGAGCCACTTCTCACTACGCCCAGGGTGTGGCTGCACCCTTGGTGTGGGTGGCAGGAGCAGCTGGACATGAACTATATGGCTTTAAAGGCTCAAGGTGTTCTGGGAATCCCGCTTCCTGGAACAGCCAGAGGAATTGGGCATCTGGGCAGCTGCAGCCCTGGAACAACCATCTGCCAGTGGTTTGGTTTATACCTTCTACAAAGCAAGGGATGCGTGGGCTTTCAAGATTTGAGGAAGCCCCTTTGCTGTTTGCTCCACAGGGCGCTGCTGGGCGGCCACCAGCACAGAGGGCCTCCTCATCTTCTCCCTGGACGCCCAGATGCTCTTCGACCCGTTTGAGCTGGACACTAGTGTGACCCCTGGACGGATCCGGGAGGCGCTCCGACAGAGGCAGTTTACCCAGGCCATCCTCATGGCCTTCCGCCTCAATGAGAAAAAACTGGTCCAGGAGGCCCTGGAGGCTGTGCCACAGAATGAGAGTAAGCCAGGGCCACCAGCCACACCTCGCTGCTGCAGAGGAGATCTGGGTGGCTCCAGTCTCCCTGGCAACTTCTTTGCAAACTGAGCGTGGCTTTTCTTCTTCCTGCAGTTGAGGTGGTCAGCACTTCCCTGCCTGAGCTGTACGTAGTGAAAGTGTTGGAGTTCTTAGCTGCCTCCTTTGAAGAGTCTAGGCACCTGGAATTCTACCTCATATGGACGCAGAAGTTACTTATGTCGCATGGCCAGCGACTGAAGTCCAGGTATAGACTGGGTTCCCCGTTGCTCTTCACCTGTGGACCAAGTGACCCAGCCATTTGGTCCTGGCCACAGGGATGCTTCCCCTCCATGCACGCACACTGATGGTCTCTTCTTTCCAGGGCAGGACAGTTGCTACCTGTGATCCAGTTCCTTCAGAAGGGCCTCCAGCGGCATCTGGATGACGTTTCCAAACTGTATGTGCCTTGGGGCTGGTGGGTAGGTAGGGTAGGGGGCTCGTGCGGCTGGTTATCCCTGAGGTGTCAGTTCTGGGGGCAGAATAATCTGGTCTCAGAGATGCACGTTCTGCTGTCTGCTGGGTGAACTGAGTCCATCCACCATGGGTGAGAGGGTCCCCTCTGGATGTGGCTGACACTTAACCACTTACCATGTACACTTGCCACTTAGACAGGCGGAGGTGGGACAGGCATGCCTGAGGCATAGTGAGAGCCCTTCACTCTGGGCATGGACATGTCACAAGTGTAGGGCCAGGCAGCCTGGCCTTGATTTTCCTGTCACCTCTGAGGGCAGTGAGAGGTGGCCGCAGGACTTGGGGCCAGGGAGCCTGAATTCCTGACATTGCAGGGGTTTCCCTGGTGTGGCACTAATAACAGAATATAACTTGTATTCTTGGGACAGTGCTAGCTAGAATGACCCCAAGTGTATCCCCCTCCCCCAGCCTGCTCCTTCAGGTAGTTTTTGGTGGCCTGTGACCCATAATAGATCATATCATCTATCTGTCACTGAGAAGTTGCTATGTGTTCCAGCCAGACTTATAATATGCTTGTCTGCTAGTCTTTCCATACAGAGTCCCTGAGAGAGGCTGGCATCTGGGCACTGTGTTCCCCATAGCCCTCCCGATTATCTTTACAATGCTCCTCCAAGGCTAGAGCAGGCCCTTTCTCTCCGTGCCCTTTCCTTCCTAGAGTCCTGCCTGGCTGCAGGACGACTGATGTTGGAAGTGGCTGTACTAAGGTGTGAGTCTGCTTAGCAAGGTGCATGGTGCCAACCTTCCCCTGGCTGCCACACCCGGGACTCCACAGCTCCACAAGAGCTCTTGCCTCTCCATTTCCTGAGCATTGCTCCTGTCTGGTTTATGGCCAAGGCATTGGCACAACTGGCTTTGTGAGGTTTGCGAGGCAGCCCTGTATAGGTAGCATGGCATGTGTACCCTGTGTAGGTAGCATGACACCCACAGGTTTGATGTGCAGCCATTTCTTTCTGCTGGCTTCTGTCCCCACTCATGGCTCTGGGAAATAAGGTCAGAAACATGCCCTTTGTCCTGTGAATGTGGAGAATTAGCCCCCTGCCTCTGTCAGTGGCTGTAATGGAAGGGCCAGCAAGGAGAGCAGACCAGATCCTGCACCACACCTGCTAGAGCTGGGACTGAATTGAGGAGGGGATAAGTTTTGGGGACAGCTGCACCTGATCCTGCTGGTGGCGACCAAGCAGGATGCTGGTGCTGACCTAACGCCCTCTGTCCCCAGCTGTGACTGGAACCGCTTCAACATCCAGTACGTGCTGGCAGTTTCCAAGCAGCGGGGTGTGAAACGCACCCTGGAACCTGTGGACACAGAGGAGGACTCAGATGCATCTGATGAGGACAGTCTGCACCTACTCAGAGCTACAGGTGAAGAAGAGGAAGAGGAGATGCTGATGTAGAACCGCATACCTCACGGCCTGATTGGCTGATCGGAGATGGAACCACTGTGCTCCTGGGCCCAGGAAGTGGGAGATGCCAGAGACCCCAAGACCCTCCAGCCAGGACTCTTCATGTGAGACTGCTCATACTGCCTTGAGACAGCGAGCCAACCTTTTAGGGTCAGGACCAGCTTGAGACAGTGAGCCAACCTTTTAGGGTCAGGACCAGGATACTGCGGGCACACATATGCTTTGGGCCCAGAATGCTGGCATTGTGGATGGCCCTGCACAGACTTGCTGGGGAAGGTTTAGAAGTGTGGACTTGCAAACTTCCTGTCAGAGTTATTTATATTTTTAATACGATGCTCTAAGAATGAATTTCGGGTTGGAAAGAAAGCTTTTTTTTAAATATGAAGACTTTGCTTCTCAACTTTGAGTTTCTGGTGTTTCTAATGTGTCCTGGGTGAGACATTGTCTTCAAGTAAGCAGGGAGATCAGAGTGACTGTCTGCTCAGGCCTGTGGCCCTGATGATCTTTAAGTAGTGAAGAAATGGTGTATGATGGGCTGACCCCGGTGGGTGGCTGCCACAGCCCAAGGCTGGCCAGGGAAGCTTGGACTGATAATGGCCAGTATGTACAGGTTATGTGGGAGAAGGGACAGTCCCTCCATGCCAGAGTGGCGCTTTACCCATGCTTCCTGTGCATGGGGTTGATCAGGCCCAACATGTCACTCGCCAGTGAAGAGACTCTCATGCTGATAATTATTCACTGGCCTCTGTGCGGGCCACAGGAATGGATCTGTGTGGCACCTGGTGCACTGAGAGCCATTAGCTATCGCACCCTTGTTATACCCAGGATATACCGTGACCTGATACTGTCCTGGCCACCTGGAATTCACTCAGGCTTGAACACAGGTTGTGGAGAGAAACCAGAGCTTAGCCTGGTGTCTCCAGGTTTCCTGTTCTGCAGAGCATTTCTATGTGTAGCTTGGGGTAGAAAAGGAAACTGCTTCTTACGTGCCCAGGGACAGCCAGGCCCCTGGCCGCCCAGACAGGGACCCGCTTGTTTTGGTGCCATCTGGCGATCTCCATCTGCAGTATGAATACAGTTTTATGAAGCCTTACTGGTTTTGTCTGTGTGTGGTATGAATGTGGAACTGAGGGCCCGGGAAGGGCAGGCAAGTAGTGCTGAGTCATACTTCAGCCATCGCCTGCCCCTAATGAGTTTAATTCTCTCATACCAGAAACTGGGCTCAGTTTGGGGTACTTTACAAGTCTGCTCTGTGGTTGAAAGACCTAGAAACGCAAGGACTCCCTCACATTCTGACTCTGGAGAGGTGACATCCCAAATCACTCATGAGAAACAGTCTTGATGCAAACTGCAAGAGGACTATTATTATCAGCCAGCTGAGGACAAGCTCCTTTCGCCCTGAGGGGCTGGGGAGTTAGACCCCGAGCTGCAATAGCAGAGGGGTTTTGAAGGAAAACCCTCAGGAGGAGGGGTAAGAGCAGAAAGAATGGGGTGTTCCTGGATCTGTCCTTGGTGAAGGAACAAGAGAGTGAGTGAGCTAATGTCTGTCCTTGCAGTTATCTCTGGGTTTCTGACACAGACAGGCAGGCTGGGTCATCTAAGGTAGAGGAACAAAAAGCTTCTTACTGGCTGTATTCTTAAGAGATCAAAAAAAAAAAAAAAAGAAAAAAGAAAAAAAAATATCCGGGCAGTGGTGGCGCATGCCTTTAATCCTAGCACTTGGGAGGCAGAGGCAGGTGGACTTCTGAGTTCGAAATAGACCCGCCAGCCTGGTCTACAAAGTGAGTTCCAGGACAGCCAGGGCTACACAGAGAAACCCTGTCTCGGAAAACCAAAAAAAAAAAAAAAAAAAAAAAAGAGATCGGGAAACAGGCTTTGGGGGAAAATTTTGGGGTCTCACATGGTAACCATGCCCACTCCACCCCTGTGGACAGTCAGACGCAGATTGCCTGACACTCCCCCACCCCACCCCCCTACTGAAACTGGATAATCCCAGACTCCCAGTAATGGTGTTGGGCCACCAAGCCCACTTCTGTATGCTCCCTGCCTTCTACATATACTGTGCATCCCAGGTTTCATGTGTCTCCTGAATGTGAAAGGGAACACCCAGCCGATAATTGTCCCTAGGACCTGAGAGAAGCCAGGCCACCTTTGACAGCCTTCACTGCCGTGAAACTCTGGGAGCTATCTGGTCATTACCCTGAAGGACACTGGACTGTATGCAACTATTGCCACCACATTGATTCAAAATGGGAAATGGAAGGCACGACGCTCAGCTCTTCCACTGAACCGTGACTGGCAGGATGGTGGCCTGTGAGGAAGCCGCAGAGGAACCCAGAACCCACTCAATGGTAGGAGCAGCTACGATTGCACCGTGAGGGCGCGGGGCTTGCTCTGACCCCATTATTTAAAATCAGTTTTTAGTCATTGCATAGACTGGAGCTGCAATAGGTAGTCAGGGTGGCCCACGCCAAGATGAGCGCCCTTCAAACATTAACTAGGCAGACCGGCCCGGTCAACAAGGTCGATCCCAGTTAGTCCTAACCTGGCAAACTTGCATCCTCTCAAAACCGAGTATCCTCTCAAAACCGAGTATCCTCTCAAAACCGAGAAGAGGCGTGTCTCAGCTCCGTCGGTCATTGGGCAGGTGAAGTCCAGCCAATCGGTAGGTGAGGGGGGCGTATTCTGAGGCCTGTGGCTCCACCCTCTCGCTAGTCCTCTCCGGAAAAAGGTGCTGGGTTTCCTATACACCGTCGGTCACTGCGCAGGCGTGGCTCCACCCACTGACCCTCTCCGTATAGGGTTGCTGCGCGCTCCTCCATTGGCCAGGCGCGACCCCGCCCCACTGCGCATGTTCTCCTGACACCGCTGTGGCTGGTTGCCCTTCGCGATGGCTGCCGTCAGGGTTTTGGTGGCGCCAAGGCTGGCTTCTGCGCTCCTACCGCTCTCGGGATGCCACCGGACTCCCTCCCAGCACGCAGCCCTTCACAGCTCCGCACCGCGGCCCGGGGCCAGGGTGGCATTGGTGAGTGCAGGGCCAGACTCCCAGGCCGAGTGCCTTCCCTTGCTCGGTCCCCGCAGCCTGGGGTCGATTAGCTGTCCGCCCAAGGTCGGCCCTTGGTAAGATTCAGCCTCCCCTCCCTTGGTAATTTCGTGTTGGGCCCTCGCCCTCGTCAGTGCCTCTCTTTATGCAGGTGCTGTCGGGCTGCGGAGTCTATGACGGAACCGAGATCCATGAGGCCTCAGCGTAAGTCCTCAGAGTTTGTAAACACTCTCTTGGTTTAAAAGGCAGAAATGGCCAGAGCGTGACCAAGCGCAGTGGGTTCACATCGTGATAAGTCCAAAGCCTAAAAGATGCCACCCGGACCCTGGGTGAATGCAGAATGCCTGACAGCAACCTGGGGCCTTGAACATACCCAAAATGCAACACTTTTCTATTCAACAACCCTCGCTGCTCATCAGTCAGTGAAAGGATGCCTGCCTACCTGTTCTGGTTCTGCCCTCACCTTAAAGAGGTCTGTTAGCGGCAGGAGCCGTGGCTTCATAAAAGCAACTAGGTGTCCTATAAACTAGGAATTCCCCAGCACTTAGTGCAAGTCCATTTGTAAAATCGTCTTGCCGTGAGGCCAGAGGACACGTTTGGGAAGTGTTGTCTCTGTGGATTTTCTCCATATAGGATCCTGGTGCACCTGAGCCGAGGCGGGGCTGAGGTCCAGATCTTTGCTCCTGATGTCCCTCAGATGCACGTGATTGACCACACCAAGGGGGAGCCTTCTGAGAAGGAAAGCAGGTATGGGTAGGGAAAGGACCTTGCAAGAGCCCTATTCCCATGAGCAGCTCCTATACTGTAGCCTTCCTGATTATGGGATCAAGTGTATGACCCTCAAAGCAATTGTCATCTGGCTATTCTGGAAATACACGGCCATGGGCAGGATGTTTCTGACCTCCCAGTGACCGTTACAGGAATAGCAGTAGCCACTGTTGTCCTGCCTTTGGATGTGAGGTGGTCATGCTCTGTTCTGGCTAGTCCCTGTGTGGTACTGTGTTCCCTTTATCTAGTTGCTTTGTTTTTGGCAGGGAGGGGTTGTTTGTTTTGTTTTGTTTTGTTTTCCCAAAGTTTATGTAGAGAGGCTGTCCTGGAACACACTGTAGACCAGGCTGGCTATGAACTCGGATCCTCCTACCCCTGCCTCCTGAGTACTGGGGTCAGAAGCATACCCCACCATTGCCTCAGGTTTTTTTGTTTTGTTTTGTTTTGTTTTTTTTGTTTTGTTTTTTTTTGTTGTTGTTGTTGTTTTTGACATAGAGTCTGTTTGGCCCTCACAGGCCTGGAACTCACTATACACAGACCAAGCTGGCCTTGAATTCCTAGAGATTCTCTTGTCTCTGCCTCCAAAGTATTGGGATCAAAAGCAATTGACTCTATGCCCAGCACAACTACATTTTTTTATTTGAAAGATTATTTACTTATTATAAGTACACTGTAACTGTCTTCAGACACACCAGAAGAGGGCATCAGATCCCCATTATAGATGGTTTTAAGCTACCATGTGGTTTCTGGGATTTGAACTCAGGACCTATGGAAGAACAGTCAGTGTTCTTAACCGCTGAGCCATTTCTCCAGCCCACATTTCTTATCTGAGGCTTGGTTGCAGGGTAGGGGCTGAGACTAGAAAGGTAAGAGAGAGGAACTGCAATTTAACTACCAAGGCTGTCTTTGGGGATTTCCTTCTCTGTCCAGAACCCTGGCTCCTGAATCTAACCCCTCCTTCCTGTTGTTCAAGCCTATACGAGGTTGCATCTCTATCTGATGTTCAGGTGGCTTCGGGCATCCTGAAAAATGGCTTCTTTGGCAACCCCTCCCTGGTGTGGAGCCCTGGATTCTGTCTGCTGTGGATACTTGGTGGGCCTCCAGTTCCTGCTGACCCAGCCTACAATACCTGTTATAGGTCACTAGAATCCATGCGTGAGCATGCTCACTGGAGGCTGTGAGCCAGTACTAGGACGAGCCCACAGCGCTGCCTGTGTCCCAGCCTTGCTTGCACGTTGATCCTTTGTGCCATCTGCTCTTTCCAGGAACGTTTTGGCAGAGTCAGCAAGGATTGCCCGAGGCAAGATCACCAGCCTGGCTCAGCTCAGTGCTGCTAACCATGATGCTGCCATTTTCCCGGGAGGCTTTGGAGCTGCCAAAAACCTGTGCGTGTCCAAGAGTAAGGGTCTATACCACACGTATATCTGCTTTTTTACAAGGGGTGGGCTCGGGGCACTTTAGCGAGATCACCAAGGCAGTCTTTGCTTCCTCCTCTGAGCCTTCCAGTGCCTGGAAGCTGTCAGGGTGGGCTGGGTGGTCTGACCTCCGGGCTGGGAGTCAGGTCTCCAACACACCCTGCCTGCTTGTCCTTGCAAGTGTCCGCTCTCACACAGAGCTGTTCTCCCTCTGTGCTGCTGTGAGGAGTGACAGTGGCTCCCATAGGCTCAATCAAATGTTTGAAAGCTTGGTCCCTATTTGGTGGTACAGTTTTGGAAGGATTAGAAGGTGTGGCAGTGTTGGAGGAGATGTGCCACTGGGGGTGGGCCTTGAGGTTTCAAAAGTGAACACTAGGTCCAGTCAGTGTCTGTGTGTGTGTGTGTCCCCATCCCTTTCCCTCCCCGCCCCTCCTCACCTCCCTCCGACTTGTGGATCAGACGTAAGCTCTCTCAGCTTCTGCTCCAGTGCCATGCCTGCCTGCCCGCCCGCTCGCTTCCATGCTTCATGCCATGGACTAACCCCCTTCTTTTTTTTTTTTTTTTTTTTTTTTTTTTTTTTTTTTTTTTTTGGTTTTTCGAGACAGGGTTTCTCTGTGTGGCCCTGGCTGTTCTGGAACTCACTTTGTAGACCAGGCTGGCCTCGAACTCAGAAATCCACCTGCCTCTGCCTCCCGAGTGCTGGGATTAAAGGCGTGCGCCACCACGCCTGGCTGACTAACCCCCTTCTTATCCAAGGCACTTTGATCACAGTGTCTCTGCTTCACAGCAGTGGAGCTGGAAGTAGACTGCCCTTTCACAGCTGCGTGGCAACAGGAAAGAGCAAGAAGCCTTTTGTGCTTTGCTCTTTGAGCTGTTGCTGGGGAAGGTTGCAGATAACATTTGAGGGGGTTCTTTTCGCAGCTCTTGTCACTGAGTGTCCTGCTCCCAGAAGAGAGGGGCAAAAGGCTTTTATGCCTTTTGAAGAGTCACCAGCCCACCTTTCTTGTTCTGAACCCTCTGACTAGTTTGCGGGCCATTAAAATGTCTCTCCTCAGATTCTGCACACCTCCAGCTCCTTTGGGTAGCAGCCACCCACTCCCTGTGTTGAAACCAGCAAAGCTGGTGGTGACATCCCTGAGTCCTCTGTGGCATCCTAACAGCATGGCATGGGATCTCTGGATTCCACTGGGACCCCTGTTTCCTGGGCACCTAAGCTGTCCTCACCACTTCAGCTTGCCAACTCCTGCCTGGTGGAAGCCACATCTGTCTGCACAGCAGCTGCCTTGTTCAACTTAGGAGTTGGGCTCAGGAGTGTGAGAGGTTCTTGTTGTTGAATCTTCCTGGCATTTAAGGAGTCTGTGAGACTCTGCACCCGTGTCTGAGCCCACTAACCCCTGTGGGGAAGCCACCATCTTCATTCTTTATGACCTTTACAGAAGAATGGCAGGTCCTCGTTCACGGGCTGCTGAACCCATGAGACCCTCATGCTAGTTAGTGGTGGCCTGTCACTGAAAGGTATCAGCGCATGTGGCAGCCAAGTGGCTGAGCCTTGGTGTGCACACACAGCGAAGGGTGACTGAGGTAGTGGGTGGCCTTATGGGCCCGGGGCCTGGCAGGTGATGGGTTTCACGTGTGCATGTGCCGAGCTTCCAGCGGGAAGCCGGTTGTTCCAGGCACTGCGGCTGGCCTTGTGTATCTTCTAGAGAAGCTGCACACTGTGGCCACTTTCATCACCGCCAGCATTCTGCTCTTGCTTTGCTTGATGTATTGATCTGAGCTTTCCAGCTGGCTTGAGAACTGTTCGGCAGTGGCATGGACTCCACATGGCGTCCAGGGCACTATGAGTCATGCCACTTGCCAGTCTGCTGGCTCAGGTGACCTGTAGCCTTGCTTTTCGCTTGTTTTTAACAGTATGGGAGGAGGAGAGAGAGAGAGAGAGAGGGAGGGAGGGAGAGAGAGAGAGAGAGAGAGAGAGAGAGAGAGAGAGAGAGAGAGAGATTAAAGGGTGAAAGGATTTGGCAAGTATGGCCAACAGAAGTCAGTACCTGATGGTGAACCTGGTTACTCAGTTCCAGACCTCCAGGCCATTGCATAAGAGTGCCCGGAAGCTGCGTTCTGACAGAGAGGTGCTGGGCTCTGCCAGGTTGCATTCTCTAAGGATAGGTAATGTCCCACCTCCTCAGCTGCCTTTACCCTCCCAGGAAGAAAAGGGAGACTAGGCAGACACTCCGTGTGTTAATGGCTACTACTCTCTTAAGCTAACTTTTTTCAGGGCCCCCTCTTTGAGGTTTTGTTTTTGTTTTGATGACCCTGGATTCTGAAGGCAGAGTGCAGTCACAGACCGGCCCCCCTCCTCTTGCCTTCCACCCTGCTGGCTGGCTGGCTGGCTGGCTGGCTAGCTGGCTGGCTGGCTGGCAAATGAGAAGCTACAGAAGCCAATATGCATTCAGTGTGATAGCAGGCTGTCCACCTGGCCAGTGGCCACACCATGGGCAGTTCCTGTGGTGTGCGGTGGGCCACTCAGATTGTGGGGACACTTGATGAAGGCAGCCTCTCCTCTCATGGCAGGAGCACGTTCGCTGTGGACGGGAAGGACTGCAAGGTTAACAAGGAGGTAGAGCGGGTCCTGAAGGAGTTCCATGGGGCCAAGAAGCCCATTGGGTAGGTGCCACACCGGGTTCAAGAGGAGGGCAGGAATCTGTGGGAGTCCCTCACAGACTCTGCTGGCTCTCAGTGTGGCAGTGTCACCAGCACTGGAGCCCAATAAGACCAGCAGCAGCCTGTGAGGACTGATGGCTTGGGAACATGTGTGGTGGCTGCAGAGGGGCGGCATTGGCCCCTGGGTGGGGCAGCCATGTGAGGCCAGCCAGTGGCTCAGAGCCTCCTGTGTGTCAGGGCAGCTCACTTTTTTTCTGTTGTTTTTGAGTCTTACTGTGAAGCTTTGACTGGTCTGGTAGTTGCTATACAGACCAGGGTGGCCTTGAACTCACAGAGATCCATCTACATTCTGAGTGCTGGGATTATCACCCGTGCTACCATGCTCAACCAGGGCAGCTCACTTCTAAGGATTGTGGTACAGG